>CM046361.1:2554051-2764901 GCA_025413025.1 Ficus hispida
TATCTGTACGAAGTTGGGATGTGGGAAAATAAATTGTAGGCTATTAAGGAGTTTATAAACCCTAATCTCTATTCTTGACCAAAGGAAAAAAATGGAAACGAAACCTGCATGTTATAATCTGAGACCTATGTTCCTATGTGCAATCTGAATGGAAGTATGGTATGATGTTGAGCCCACTTATGTTCCTAGATTTAAAGTTCATTCTCGTGGTAAAAATCAGGCCATAAAGAAGTGCGTGATTTAATTCCTTATTAGCCACCCAGTACGCTCTATTTTTTTTTCCTTGCTCAGCAAAAGAAAGAGGGGGAAAAACTGGAACAAATTTTATTACATCCCACCAAAGTTGTTCACTTATGATGTACTACAACTATCCTTCTCTCAATGAAGATGAATTTCTATTTTAGAAAATGAATAGAGCTTCTATGTCAATCCATTGGTGAAGGACAGAATTTACTAGTTTAGTTGTACTTCAGACGTATTCTAAATTGAATCGAACCATAATAAGAAATCAACTGTCAGTGCCAAAATGAAATACTCTTCTTTCTCAATTTACTCTGATCTCATTACTAAACTGCCAGTTGCCACTGACTTATTGTTGTCTTATATTCCTCTTTTGCTTTTAGTTCCTACTTAATTAATACTTTTTGTCTAAACTTATTGGTGGGAGGCCGGTCTTGTTTCTTTCTTCAGGTTTGGACCCTTTTTTTTTTTTTTTTGGTGTCGATATCTAATCTGAAAAATTAGATCATAGGTGAAGGGACTAATTAGAAGTTTTTTGGCATGTTTGATGAGCTGTATCTGAGCTTTTTTTTTTTGTACTATGTTAATGACTATAATTTTACATTAATAAAATGTTGGGTATGACCACTTTTTTAATTAATGTGGATATTTTTAGGGCCCCCCCACCCCCCAAAAAAAAAAGAGAAGTTAATATGGATATTAAATTAATGCGATCCATTGTCTTACTATCTAATACAATTCATTAACAATATATTGTATTTTACCACATTTCATACTGGGGCCACGGCTGGTCCTGGATTGAGCCTGGGGTCGGGGTCAGAGTCAGGGCCGTGCTGGACCGAAGTCAGGGCCGGTATCACGATCAGGGTTGGGTTGGAATAGTGATCCCTGCCCACCCCCAAAACAAAACAATATATTATCTGCAATACAATACATGCTTCCAAACATAACCTTAATGACATGGCTTAAAATGGTGTTCTATCAATTTCTTGTTCGTAAACTCGTATCTGCTGTTAGCTGTAGGCTCCTTTTTTGATGATAGCTTTTCTATCTATTGACTTATTCTGGATGATTGTCGTTTTATTTAGATTGCAGGACACATTGGATCGCTTCAGTGCAAAACTAGATTCGATTTACAAAGCATCAGGAGGGAAAAAGATAAACATCATAAGTCATTCTATGGGCGGTCTTCTTGTGAAATGTTTCATGTCTTTGCATACTGATGTAAAATCCAAATCACTTTCTTAATTCTTCTGTTATTTCTTACCTAAGCTTTTCCATTTCAAGTTTGTTTATTTATGGTTGGTTGCCTATGCAAATTTGTATTACTGATGGTTGGAGGTTTAACTGTAGCATATTATTATTATTATTATTATTTTTCCCACAGGTTTTTGAGAAGTATGTAAAGAATTGGATTGCAGTTGCTACTCCATTCCAGGGTAAGTCTTCCATTATTATTCTAGGAGAAAGAAATGTTGTCATTTATCCTAAAAAAAAGGGAAAAAAAAAAAAAAAAGAAGAAGAAGGAAGAACAATAAGAAACGCTGTTGGATTAGAGCAGTTTTGTTTCTGATAGAACACCTTCTGAAAGAATATAAATTGTTATTGTGCCAAATATATGGATTTAACCTAAAACCATTTAGCATAAATAATTTAGAATGCCAATTAATGGACTCTTGAACTAACTTTTGGTTAGATTCAAATTACTTAACTTGTGTAATCGATTTTATTCCGACTGCTTAAGAATAGAAAGTAGCAAGCGGCAGCAGAAGTAACAAGTGTTACCTAATTTTATAAGCTTAATGTCCTTTGCATTTGGAGATGTTTGTTTAAGTTCTGTATACTCATCAGTCATCTCAATTATCAAACATTGGTTACACAGACGAGTTACTTGAAGCTTGTCTCCGCTAATCTCTTTTTGTTGGCAAACAGGTGCACCTGGGTATATCACATCCACCTTTTTGAATGGGATGTCGTTTGTTGAAGGATGGGAGCAGAATTTTTTTATATCAAAATGGAGTATGCACCAGCTGGTATGAAGAAATATCTTTTTCTTGTTATTTATGTTATTATTAACGAATTATCTTTTTACTTGCTGTGGTGGGACTTGTATAGATATACATACATATATATTTATATATCAATCTATATGTTTCTATTTTCTGTTTGCGTGTAATATCTTTTTGACCATTGAGGTTTCATGATTATTTATTTGTATCTTGTGATGTTTCAGCTGATTGAATGTCCATCCATATACGAGTTGATGGCATGTCTGGATTTTGATTGGGAACACATTCCTCTGTTAGAACTTGGCGAGAGATGCTTGTTGATGGAACTCTCGTACAATTTTAGAGACTTATCCCCCACATGAGAGTGTTGAAATTTTCAGGAAGCTCTTTCAAGTAACACGGTGATTATGATTTTTTATCCCACATTCAAATTCTTTTTTAAACTCTGGTGTCAACTGCCAACATCAGATTTCGTATTGCGAAAATTTTTGAAGTTTCCTTTCCAAACCCTAATGTTTCTATCCATGTGCAAAAATCTTATAACTTGATTTTTGTTGTATTGTTACCTGGAATGCGGTTTCTTTTGTCCTCCAATCTTTTAGTTTGTTTCTTCTTTGTTCGTTTTTGTTCAAAGGGTCAGTATGGACATACATGAATTACTTGTACATACCGAATGTAATTAACAATAACAATTCCAGGTGAATTATGATGGTGTAAATATTCCCATGCCGTTTAACTTGGAGATCTTGAAATGGGCAAATGAAACACGCAAGGTTCTTTCTCGTGCTAAAGTTCCTTCAGGAGTTAAATTCTACAATGTATATGGGACCAATCTCGAGACACCTCATAGTGTTGGTAACACCTCCATTACTTCTGATGTCCTGTTTCACGATTACTTCTGCCACTCTAAAGTGCTTTCATTGTCCGAATTTTTGGAGGATAGAAGCTTCAAAACATCATGAAATTTTCTAGATGGTATTATGATGAAGTTGGAAGTCTCTAAATTTTATTCTATCATGCAGCTATGGAAGCAAGGAGACACCTGTCAAAGATCTTCAAGAATTAAGATATTTCCAGGTTTTTTTTTTTTTTTTTTTTTTGAAAATTTTTTTGACAGGATATTGCTGTAGTTATTATATTATAATTGTAGCTCCTTGAGGCAAAGTCTCTGCATTTTTCATTTTTATATTGGTCTATGGAACACCAAATAATCTTTTGATTGCCCGACCCTAAACGGTTCAAGAATGTAGGATTTCCTTTTATTGAATTATTTATTATGTTAAATATATTTCTTTGGATGAATTGTAATTGCTTTTCGTGTCTTTGCATGGATCAGCCTACATACATTTGTGTTGATGGTGATGGGACAGTTCCAGCAGAATCAGCAAAGGTTTGTTAGTCTTCTCAAGCAAATCTGTTTCAATACAAAAATATTTAGATTAACGATCCATGGTTTAAGAAGCCTTTATTATTATTTTTTTTTTAAACAGTGTTCTCGTTTTGAAAGCCCAGAGAATGCATTTATGTTCATTTGATCCCGCAATGATAGAATAGGAATGGCTGTCCAATATGTGTAGTTGTTTTTTATTTTTTATTAACGATTAGTTGGCCACAATAATTTCCTGCTTCGTAGTTTTCTAGAAATAAATGTGGTTACTGCTAACAGAGAAATACGAATAATTTGGTAATAAAATTAGTGCAATCTTTTGTCAATGGAAGAAATGTAACGGAGACGAGCATATACGATAGTGCTTCCTCTTTTCAAGATGAATTTACAAGTCGAATATCAATCTACATAATTTTCATCATCAATTTGTTCAACTAAATATTTATTTTTTCAAGTCCTTGCAGTCATGGAGGAAATCAATTTTTAAAAGCAATTAAAAGAAATTTTGCTTTGTATTAGATTGGGGGGTTTTAATCCTCTGTAACTGACAAAAATATTTTTTTTTTTCCTAAGCCGTTTTCCATTTTAAAGTTAAATCTTTTTATTTTTTTCTCCAGGCTGATGGTCTAAATGCTGAAGCAAGGGTTGGTATCCGTGGTGAGCATCGGGGAATCCTATGCGATCATCACCTATTTCGGGTTCTCAAGCACTGGCTGCATGCAGACCACGATCCTCTGTACAACCCTGTAAATGATTATGTGATTCTACCGACTGTGTTCGAAATGGAGAGACACCGAGAGAACGGCTTGCAAGTGACGTCACTGAAAGAAGAGTGGGAAATCATCTCAGTGGACCCGGACAGCCAAGACGATACAGCCAATAGAAAGCCTTTGGTGAGCTCTATGACTGTTTCTCAGGATGGAGGCAATCAATCTTCAAGAGCCGAGGCTTGCGCGATGATTGTAGTGCATCCGCAGAAGGAAGGTAAGCAGCACATTGAGATGAATGCCTTGAGTGTCTCGGTTGATGCTTGAATTGGTTTTCTAGAAACTAATGTGTTTGCAAAGAAAAAAACATTTGCAGTAACAGTTGTGTTTCTATTAGTCTGCACATATGATGATTTGATTCTATTTTGCAAGCGAAATCGTGTATATAAAATCCCCATCTGAAACTGCCTCGTGATCTTTCTCCATTGTAAGATAATCTCTTTGCCCAGTGTCATCTGTGTGCCCCTGTACTCTGGTCCAATAATAAAAGAAAAAAAAAAAAAAAAAAAAAAACATACATGATTGTGTTTGATTTAATTCGCTGTTACCCCACCCGACTTATTTGGTGTGGTCGGGGAATTATCACGTGGGTGGGGGGTGGGGCCGCTCATGACTCGAGGGAAACTATTATTAGGTTATGTATGGAACTGTTCATGACTCGAGGGAAATTATTATTAGGTTATGTATGGGGCTGCTCATGCCTCGAGTATGTAACCTTCGAGATGATATCCTTTCAGCGGGTGTGGAACTGATATCTATAAAATTCTCAAGCTTATAAACCTTGTACGATGATATTGTGGGGGCTGAGGCTTGTAGGATAAGCGGCAAACATATATATATATATATATATATTATGTGTATATACGAGTATATGCATATATTGCTTGATAAAAAACAAGGAAAGCTGCTATATGCAGCCCAGCAGTCAGGGGTATAAATCATTTTTAAATACAAATGGGAACATAATTGTGAATGTGTTCACATTAATAATAAAAATAAAAATAAAAAAAGGCAAATCTAAATCCCTGTTTGTCGCTGAGAAAATATCAAAACACCGTGGACCGTGCAAAGAATTTTTACTATTTGATTTTGATGACTTCACGACCTGAACAAATAATCTCTGCAACAGATATAAAATATAAATTCGTTTTTCGATTTTTATAAAATATATATTCCGTTATTTAAATAAAATATAGATAAATAGAAAAAATGTATTCCGTTATTTCATACTTTCATGCGTTTTCGGGGAAACCAAACAGAAAACAAAAGCCTTGAAATACAAGGAATAAAAGAAAAAAATAGTCGAAAGAAAGAATCGAGCTCACTCACCATCTCCTTTGGCTTGCGACGATCCAGCACAACCCATTGTTTAGGTTCGTTCTTCTTTCCAAAGCCAAATTAGGTTCCCAAAGAGAAATTTCGAGAGGAAAAGGTCAGAGAAGAAGAGGAGGGACAAGAAAGCTTGACTGAGACGCAAAGTCAGAGAGAGAGAGAGGGAGAGAAAATGATTTGTACGATTTTCTCAGCAGCCAAACACAGGCTATGGTGAGGACCCTGCGGTTTTTCCGACGGGTTTAAATTACACTGAAATTTAAAAAAAAAAAAAAAAAAAAAAGGTCCAAAGGGGAAATTAGATTGTTCTTCTTCTCCTCCTCATTCTTCTTCTTTTTTTTTTTTTTGTTTTTTTTTTGTTTTTGTTTAATAGATTAATTTATTAATGATTGCTCAATTATACAAAACTTATTTTATTTCTTATTTTATTCGTGGTCCTTAGACTACGCCTCATAGATCCTTGGTGGTCTTTTCGGACTGTATGTGGACGGAATAACTCCTCATGAATTCAAGCGAGAGTTCGTCAAACGAATCAATAGATTCGAGAAGGAGATTACAAAACCATTTCAGGGTTGCTCCTTTCAAACTTTCTGCAAAGAGTTTGCACATCATGTCGTCGAGCATGTCAGTCGAAATGTTTGTCGACTATACGACATGTTTATATTGTTACAAGTGACCATAGAGGTCCGACATTCCGTCAAATCTTCAGAAAGATATGCTGCTTCATTTGCGCTTCTAATGTCCTTATTTCTTCAGACATAATGTTTCGCATCATTTCTTCAACGTTCATCATTCCCGGGGGCACGTGACCATCTAGTGGTGGTGGTAAATCGGGTGTCGAACGCCGCGTTGGAGTGGTGTGTCTTCTGGAATCAGATCCGTGCGCTGGCAGTCTCTGCTATGCTCGCCTCTTGTTTGCCATTGGTGTGTTTCCAGATGTGGACAGGGGCTGCATTGGAGCCACTGGACTGTGTGTCATATTTCGAACCCCAGAGGATAATAGGGTGTAGCTTGCTACCAGCCTCCAGTGCTTGCCCCTACTGAATACCCAAAATATGGGTTATAGTAGTATGAGTAGGTGACCTGTGTGTTCATAGCCATCAATTGGCTCTTGAGAACTTGGTTCTCTGCACTGGTGCTCTCCATTTGGTTCTATTGGGTATTGTGCTTCCGTGTAAGCTCTTCAATCAATCGCATTAGATTAGCGATTTGGGCATTTCCTCATGATGCTGAGGCTTCTGGTTGATTAGCTGCCCTGCTAATGTTCCTCCTGATGTTCCCATTCGTCTGTCATGAATGCTCTATGAATCTCCGGTGTAAGATGGCCAAGGGCTCCACAGTGGGTGCCAAGGTGTAGATGCTGGGTACCGTCATATTTTAACATAAGTTAGTAAAAAGGAATGAAACAAGCAATCGATTGGGCCCTTAGAAATCGTTTATGAAATTCATAAAGCATTATAGTCGTAAAATTATCAAATAAGAAAAATGAAAAGAGAATCAACAACACCAAAATTTAGAGAGATTCGCCATATATGTGCTACATTCTCTGTGCGTATGGTCTCTTCACTATATATGACTGTTCTTGAAATCAGTGAGTCACAATTTCTGATTGTGTTTGGACAGCATAATAGTAAGCTCAAATTAGCAAAATCAGAAGTCCCTATCTGAAGGGGGTTTTCTCCTATTTATTTTAGATTCAATGTTCGTTCGATCATATTTGAACTAACTGGTTCGCCAATAGAATGTGAACGGTCGTTGTTCATGATTGAGCGAACTAGGAACGTAACTTAGGTCCGGCCCAAGTATACGAAAATTCCAAATAGATTGGGATCAGGGGGTTCATTGTTCATTCGAAAAGCAATAGAATACTAACAGTGTTAAGGAAAGATGAAGTCTAACCACAACAGGTATTATATGATTTGTTTTTTAAATAGATAACATTATCATGTTTTCTATAAAATGTGACCATAAAATCTTTAGATGTTTTGCTAAAAGATTCATTTTAATTTAATAGTTCTAAAAACATCAGTATAATCTGTTAAAAATATATATAATAATTTAAATCCTCGATATAAAAAAAAGGAATGTAACTGTTATTTTAGTTCTAGTAGCACATGGTTTGTAACTCGTTAAATTTTATTCAAGTTTCGTAATACTCCTTCAAATCTAACCTTTAAAAAAAATTATAATAATAAAATAAATATGTGTACTTTGAGCTGTAAAGCATTGGACTTTTTTTTTTTTTTTTTTTTTTTCTCATTTAGCAATTAGACGTATTAAGGAAAAATACATATGATGTATATAAATTATATTTTTATTCTATCGATATATTCTATCGGATCTGTTTTGTTATTCTAATTATTAGATCGACTTTTAATGTTATATTTATAATTATAAGTAGTTATAGTTTATATATTATTTTGTAAAATTTTAATGTGGATATAATAAATTAGATATTTAAAATTAATTTAACAATTAAAATAAAAATATTTACTGATAGTAAAAATGATAGGATCATTTATATGCATGCTTCGATTTTTTTTTTCTTTTTTTTGGTCATCGACAACGTGTTCAGATGGAAAGTTGGGATCTTTCTTTCTTTCTTTCTTTCTTTCTTTTAATCAAGTGATCAAATGAAAAAAGAGAGTGTGAAGTGAAAAAATTAATTCTCAACAGATAAGAGGTAGTAAAAAGTAACAAAAGCGAAAGGAAAAGAATGCAAATAAAAGTACAATACAACCCCGTTTTTTTTTCCTGCTTAAAGTCTTGTGTCTGTGGGAGAACGTCACTCATAAATCTAAGCATTAAAATTTAATCTAATAATTAAAAACTCATCATATAATTCTAGCTTTCAATTATTTTGAAGTTTCTATTGATTTTGAAGGTTTTATTGAAAAGAATCTTATTACGTGTTATATCTTGGTGTGCCGAGGTATATTCTTATTATTGGGACTAAGTATCCGACTTTTTTTTTTTTTTATGTCATCATATTTTATTTATGAAACCAGTCTCAATTGAAGATTATGTGTTTTGTATTGCGGGATCATCGTAGTATAGTTTGAATGCATATTTCCTTTTAAAAATAGAAAATAAAAAACTTGCTCTATGTTTTAACAAACCCAAAAAAAAAAAAAAAAAGCACATAATTTGGAAGTTCCCTAATGTTTAAAAAAATAGAAACTATATCATCAACTAGATAACTTTTCCATTTAATATATATATATATATATATATATATATATACACGTTTAAAGCATGAACAATACACATGATTAAACAAATTTGAAAAAATTTACGTAAATAAGGGAAAAAAAAAGTAAAAGTAGACAAAAAAAAATCAACAAAGCACTTGAAAATTTAAAAAAAAAATTAGGCACGATGAAAAGACCAAAAAGATAAAATAGTTAAAATGTTAAAAATATACCAATACAAAAAAGGATTAAAATGAAAAATATAAAAAAAAAAAATTGGGCCAAAAAACAAAGGAAAACTGAAGGAACAAAAAATTAAAAAAAAGTTTTTTGCCCAAACAAATCAACAAAATACCTGAAATAAAAAATAAAAAAAAAAGAAAAAAATGCCTGAAAAAAGACCAAAAAGATATTTAAAAAATTAAAATATTAAAAGTAAATCAATACAAAAAAAGGATTAAACTGAAAAAATAAAATATTTTGAGGCAAAAGGAGGAAAAAAAAAACAGAAGGACAAATTTTTTTTTGTCCAAATAAAAAAGTTTTGGACGGAATGTAAGTGCACGAAAACCATTATTGAAACTTCTTACATATATATATATATAACTTTGATACTAAAAATAGAAGGACATATATATTATATCCAAATATCCTATCCTCTTGAAACATCCATTCATGTAAGAAAGATGAATACATTAAATATGAGGCCAAGATATCCGTGAATATTACACATGCATCAGCCACCACGATTATAACATGACCATCAATCTGTCTTTCTTTCACCTTTTTTTTTTTTTCCTTCCTTTTTTTTCCGCGAACACAAAATAAATTTAAGAAATTATAAAATTATAAAAGGGAACTGCCCTTTCGGCCATTGCACGATTTTGACACATCAACACAAAATGAATAGAAGGGTTTTGTTTTATTTTTTAATGTTTATTGTCTAATGTTCCAATAATATGAAAATGACCTAATTTAGATCGCATCATCAAAACAGTCCCAAGTTTTTTCGCCATACCCCTTTTGATTAAAATCCAATCCCTAACGTTTGTTTAGCACTCACTTTCCAGCCTAAAAATTTTTGGCAAGTTGAATTCTTAAATCCTCTTTGCCGAACAAAAAACCAAACTTGTCAAGCAAATATATTATTCACAATCGATGTGACGTGATGTTTAAAAATATATGATATTGTTTAAGATATTATACACTATTATAGTGATATGATGTTTAAAAATATATATATTACCAAAACGTCAAATAACAAAACATCCAAGTGCAATTTTAATTTAGATTTAATAAGTGAAACAAAGGATTAAAACCTTTTTCAAAAGGTTTTTCAGAGAATTTCCACTATTATGTCATAAGAATTCTTTAGTAGGGTATGGAAAAAATTAACCTCCTAGTGAGTTAATGTTTTGAATTGTCATGACGTATACCAATTTTGCCTCCTTTTTTTTTTTTAATCTTCGTGTGATATTGATCAGATCTAATAAAAATACAATATCGATGGAACGATAAAAACTTCCATCAAAGAATGTTACGGTCCCATTTGGAACAACATTTCTAGAGGTAATTTTGCTACTAAACTCTAAATTCTCAAATTTACATCTTACTCTTTCTTTCATTTTTAAAAAACTCGAATTTCAAAAGTCTATAACTTTCTTATTTCAAGTCCAAATGTAGTGATTATTGTATTTAAATGCTCATACCGACGAGAAAAACAGAATAAGATCCATATTGTATACTTTTTTCCAGAGTATAATTCAAATTTGTACACTATTTTTTAAATCATTGTTCATTTTCAATTCACACTTTAATAAAACATATATTTCCAAACCAACTGCAGTATAAGGGTCCTAAGCAAAGAACTTGATTAATAACGATCTCGATGAGATTTAATAGAGGGGGAAAAAATAGTAGAAGAAAATTAAAAAAGTTTCTCAACAAGTAAAATGATCGATTTCTTCTTGAAAAGCCCTCAATAGCTGATTACTCAGACCAAAAAATGGTCTCTGAGTTTAACCCGTCTGTATTGTCTTTTCCTCTAAACTTACATCCTTAGTTACAGACTTACAGTACTCAACTACGGACTATCTCAAAAAGAAAACATTAATTCGATACACAATGAAGATGATCGAGGCAAAACGAATCCTACTTTGGTTGGAAGGCGAAGAACAGTCACTGGATTCGCATCGTATTCAAAAGCGAAAGGAATTTTCGGACCCATACCTGCTCCTCATATTATTTAATAATTGTAGGAGTAAAATAAACTTTGCCTGGTTCATGAAAGTCAAACTCCAGCCATGTGTCCAAAAATATAGAACATTATGACTTCATTGATACTGTTGTGTCTTCATGAAAAGATATACCCCTTTGAAAATAACAGATTTGAAAAAATAACAAATAAAAAATGATTGTCATATGGATATGACAAAGCCGATTCAAGATTTAAGTTTGGATTTTTGACTAGGCTGAAAACCTTACAAAAAACCCCAAAAAAAAAAAAATATATATATATATATATATATATATATATTTCATTGCCAATTTGTGGCTGAACTTAAAGTCTCTATATATTGCATGTTTTGTTCCCCTTCTCTTTTCGTACCTAACTTTACAAGAATAAAACATGAAAAAATCCATAACGACCATTTTTCACTGATTAAGAAAATCCATTGAAATTCAGCACTCAACTAAGTATTGAAGTAACTATTAAAACTTTTTTCCAACGGTCAGTGAAAAATGGGTGCCCATTTTGTTTAACTTTTAGTTACTTAAATTCAATATGCATATTTAATAGATTGCTTTGATATGATTATTATCGTGTAATATATATGATAGTACACAAGATCGTGTTTTAAAGAAAAATTTGTGCACAATTTGTTTACAAAAAAAAAAAAAGAGAGAGAATTTTTAACAGGGTAAAAATAAAAAAAATTGTAGCTATAAGAATTTTTTTTTTTTTTTTCAAGTTTCTATTGTATATTCTAGTATGATATAATTTGACGTGTGAATAATAAAGAAATCCATTCGTAATTCTTTAATTTTTGTAGTTGTATAGTAAAATAAAATATCCTCATTTTTAACTGAATAAATCTTTTTTTTTTGTACATTTAATGATGATTATTTATAATGCATTAACAACTAACAATAATATAGAACATCGGTGATGCTTGTCAATATATACCAATAGAAAGCGAGTATTATGATGTTGAGACCTATATAAAGGTTTATTTTTTATTAATTAGTTGTGATGCTCTGTACTGATAGTATTTTTTAATAATAGGAAATCGTTGGTGTCCTAACATCCTTTGTTTCAGTGGTTATTTATTAGGTAAGTCCACTTATTGCACTGATGATAGAACAAAAATCCTACTTTCAAAGTGTTCAATAACTAAGATTCTAGATTTCAATAACATATAGTATATCTATACAATACTATACAAAGGAGAATAAGTCCTACTGTTCACCCACGTTTCATTTTAAAACGATTCGTTTTGGATGAAAAACTTTTATATTTTCTTTTTGATCCTCTGTTTTTTTTTTTTTTTGCAGACCCATTTTTTTTATTTTTTATTTTCATTTTCGTCCTCTTTTTGTATTGATAAATTTTTTTCCAGTTTAATCCTTTTTATCTTTTGGATCTTCTTTTCCATGAATTTTTTATTTTTGTTTTCAGGTCCTCTGTTGATTTTTTGTTTTTTTTTGGTTCTATATTCTAATTTTTTACTATTTAGATAAATTTCTCAAATATGTCCAATATATGCATAGCACGTACTTTAGACTAGTATATATATATCGATGATGAAAATATCGATATCGACGAACATATCGAGAGTCCAGATTTATAGAAATAACTATGGATATTATTGATATCAATGTCGATATCGATTAAAATGAGAAAGATGACGGATATCTGCATAAAATTATTGAAAATTTCAAGTGAAATTGTAGAAAACGAAAAAAAGCTAAATAATATATAAATTGATCTATTTTTTACCATAAAATTATTTATATGAAAAAAAATATATAAAGTGCAATTTATATTAAAAAAAACTAATCAATAAACAATATACATTAATAGAATAACAACTTCATTAAGTGTAAATTTTAGAATCTGATAATATTTTACATAACAATAAAATCACACAAGGTTCATAATTAAATACAAACATTCTTCAAACATCTATTCAACTATATAATTTTATTCATGGCTAGAAATTGTCAATTGTCAAAAGCAAATAATTCATTTGAAGAGAAAAAAAAAATTTTCCTTTTATTTCTTTTTTAAAGTATTTTTTCTTCATTTTCATATACATGGAAATCAATAGATATTTGACGAATATATAATTGAAATATCCGAAGAATATTCGTATGTATCGAGATATTCCGGTGAAATTGTGTAAGAAGACAATGAATGTTAATATATTACGGAAAATTATGGATATTAGATAGATATTTCGATAAGAAATATCTTTACTCTATGTATTTGTATCAAGGGTCCCCATTTATAGATAATTTCAAGGAAATATTGACAAATTTGTTGATATTTTCATCATTGATGTATGTATATTTATTTTTGGCCAAAGATTGGACATCCTGTTCCAAGATGATAGCAGTTTAATAAAATTTTCTATTATAAAACTTAGGGATGTCAATGGGACAGAACGAGTTCGGGTATGACTCCCCCACCCCCATACCCGTCTCTCTTTTTACCTGTTCTCATACCTGCCTAATTTAATTTGGGGGTGACTAATATCCACTGGGGATACTATATACATACCCTATCTATTTACCCATCAAGAATTATTAAAAAAAATTAAATAACTTCTATTGAAATCTTCATAAATTTTAATAACATAATCGTAATTGAAAATGAAAGTAAAATATTAAAAACAAATCTAAACTTCAGAAATCTATAAAACTAAATTCATAAAGTAAATTAAAACATTATAATACTAATTTTATTCTTTTTATTCTATTATGAGGGAATAATGCGGGGTGGATGCAGGTATGGAGAGCTTTCCCATCCCCGTAGCCACCCCACACCTGTATGGGTGATTAATTTTAGTCCACATACTCATCCCCGTTCTTATATACTATTCCCATCTCATCCCATGAGGTATGAGTACTTGTATCCATGGATAAAAATATCATCCTTAACAAATTTATTAATATATATATATATATATATGTGTGTGTGTAGTATGTACCATGGTTGTAGTTCTATTCTCAACTCTCACATATATTTTTCTTGTTCACAACACCCTATTAATGTCGTTTTAAGGATCTAAAATGGTCTTGTCTTGTCTTTTCTTTTTCTTTTTCTTTTTCTTTTTCTTTTTTCCTGGTCAGACACTCTTTTCTGTTTCTGTTCTTGTTCTCACTGTTGTTTTCGTTAAGAACCAACATACAATTTCGTTTCTTGTTTTTTTTTTTTAAATAATAATAATAATAATTTTTTAAAAATTAATAACAATATATTTCTTTTCGTCTACGGTTCTTCCAAAGATGATTTTTAATGGCTTGGTATTGTCTCCGTTTTCCCAGCAACTTGAAATTTCAGGTTGTCAAACAAGCTTCCTCCACATCACCCTCTTTTGCCACGCGTCGCACATCCATTGGCTTTGATCTCGTGTACCTCCCAACCCGTTCACACGTTCTTTCATATCTCTTCTCTCCTCCTTCCATTCATTACCCTCGCCTCTCTCCGATCTGCGTCGATCTGCGTCTCTCTCTCCGATCTGCGTCTCTCTCTCCTCTCTCTCCGATCTGCGTGTCTCTGCGTCTCTCTCTCCGATCTGCGTCTCTCTGTCTCCTCTCTCTCCGATCTGCGTCTCTCTCCCTTGGTGGTGGGTTTCGATCTTCCAAAGTCAAGCAACAAGAAAATTATTTTTCCTAATAAATTTTGTTGGGTTTGCTTTAGCTTTTTTTTTTTTTTTTTTTTTTTTTTGGCTGTAATTGACTAGACGTATGTTCTTAGGCCATGAAGTTTTGATGTTTTTGTTAAATGTTTGGATGATTCAGGTGTGGTTGGGTTAGTTTGGACAAAGCAAGATGGGAGGCGGGTTTCGAGTGCTTCACTTGGTGAGACCCTTTCTGGCGTTTTTGCCTGAGGTCCAGAGCGCTGACAGAAAGGTCCCATTCAGAGAGAAGGTAATATATACGGTCATCTCCCTGTTCATCTTCTTGGTGTGCAGTCAGCTCCCTCTGTATGGCATTCACTCCACAACGGGCGCGGATCCGTTCTACTGGATGCGTGTCATCCTCGCTTCGAACCGTGGAACCGTCATGGAGCTCGGTATCACGCCTATTGTGACGTCCGGACTGGTGATGCAGCTTCTTGCTGGTTCAAAGATTATTGAAGTGGACAACAATGTCCGTGAGGATCGTGCCCTATTGTACGTATCATCGAAAACCAAACCAAAGTTAATTCGGTTGTTGGCCTAATTGTGGTGTTTTACATACTATTCGCAGCATTTTCTTGCTTTTAGGGTTGCTTAGTTCGCCATATTTGAAATAATTCTAGCTAATGTCTCGGTTTCCTTTTTCTTCTATTAGTGCATGTTTTCGGTTTTGTGGATGTTGAATTTCAGAGCTTGTGTCATCTTGAAGAATGACAGATTATTTATTTACTTCACAGGAACGGTGCACAAAAGTTATTGGGTATCCTGATCGCTATTGGTGAGGCAGTTGCATATGTTGTCTCCGGGATGTACGGTAGCGTTGACCAGCTTGGAGTTGGAAATGCTATTCTTATTATCCTTCAGCTTTTCTTTGCTGGTATCATTGTGATTTGCTTAGATGAACTTCTTCAGAAAGGATATGGTCTAGGCTCTGGAATTTCTCTTTTCATTGCAACCAATATCTGGTGATTTTAATACTCCTCTTAGTTCCCCCTTTCGCCCAAAAATATGTTCTCTTGGCTAGAGTTTGCACGATAAATTTGATACCAATTTCTTATGGGGCTCGGTTTTATGGAATTTTTCCATTAGTATTTCTTAAGTTTGGATGCATGAAGATTCTTGCCATTCTTTTCAGTGAAAACATTATCTGGAAAGCATTCAGTCCCACCACTATTAACAGTGGCCGTGGAGCTGAATTTGAAGGTGCTGTCATCGCTCTGTTCCATCTCCTGATCACTCGAACAGACAAGGTTCGTGCTCTTCGGGAGGCCTTTTACCGGCAAAATCTTCCAAATGTAACAAACCTACTGGCTACAGTCCTCATCTTCCTTATAGTAATCTACTTCCAAGGATTCCGTGTTGTCCTCCCTGTTAGATCAAAGAATGCCCGTGGACAACAGGGATCTTATCCTATCAAGCTATTCTACACCTCAAACATGCCCATCATTCTTCAATCTGCACTCGTATCCAATCTTTACTTCATCTCCCAGGTACTGGATTTTGATGTTTTTAGTCAATCTCTGCTGCTTCAGCATTCTGACTGTTTTCTTGTGTACATTCAGCTGCTGTACAGGCGATTCAGCGGTAACTTTCTAGTGAATCTCTTGGGTAAATGGAAGGAATCTGAATATTCAGGTGGTCAGTACATCCCTGTGGGTGGTCTAGCATATTATATCACTGCACCATCGAGGTAATTAACATTTCCCTGTTGGAGTGATGTTTGTTTTGTTTCTGATTGATAGTGTCTTAAACTGCTGCGTGGGAGTGATGTTTGTTTTGTTTTGTTTGGTTATACAACTCCATATTTAAAGAGTTTCAATGCGTTTTTTCAGCTTGGCTGATATGGCTGCCAATCCTTTCCATGCGCTGTTCTATCTGGTATTCATGTTGTCAGCATGTGCACTTTTCTCAAAGACATGGATTGAAGTTTCCGGATCTTCTGCCAGGGATGTTGCCAAGCAGCTCAAGGTATAAACTCTATCTGAACTTAATTTCATGGCCTCTGGTCATATTTTTTTTTTATTTCCATCTCTTATGCGCAGTCTAAGTTTTGAATTATTCTGACATCCGAGCTTGATCTGTTATTTCCCTCCGGTTGTTTATTTGTGTTTACAATTTATATTCCCAAACTGTGGGTATTCTTATACATCGTGTAAGTTCACATCTTTTGGTTTAATAATTTTTCTTTATACATAACAAATTAAAACTCATTATTATCTTTTTTTTTCTCCCTCTTTCCAGTTAATCAAAACTCAATGTGACTTAGAAACTGAAATCCCTTTCCTTGGTGACCCATGGATAGGTTGGAATTTGTGTCTATGCTTCTGCTTTATTCACTGTCCGCTGTTAGAGTTTAAGAGTTTTAGCATGCTTGAACGCAGTCTACTGACACATGCATGCATAGAAACTCTTGTATACGACTTGTACCAATTATTGTGTTAATTCTCACCTTGCAATCCCCCACAGACTAAATGGGTATGATGGTGCTTTTTCACCTCGCGTAAATTGGTATCTACGCTTTTAGACAAAATGGACAACTGATCTGGTCCCCAATTTAACTCGGTAATCCTTATTTAGCTCTGTCATCTGTTGTTTATGATTGCCAAATACTAAGTTGGGCTTTCTTTTTAGTAATAAAATCGAAATTGTAAGGATTAAAGTACGAAGGTCGATCCATTTAAAGTTTGCTTCTCTCTCCCACAACCCCTCTCACCTGCATGTTTTCTTTTGTTCGTCTTCTCCTGATATCTGATTCCAGTTTTGCCACTTATTTCGGTATTCTTTTTTTGTCTCAAAAGGCTTTTCTTTCCACGTATTTGTTGTTGGATGCCTATGGTTCGGCTTTAAGTTATTTTTAATTCCTATGATAGAGCGTCCAAGTACTACAGATTTTTCCACTTTCACCTCCACCTTTTTACTTTTCAGTGAGATTTGGTCATGCAAGGATTTGAGAATACATGGTATTGGTATAACCATTTCACGTTGTGTTTTGCTAATCTGCAGGAGCAACAAATGGTGATGCCTGGGCATCGTGAGTCGAATTTGCAGAAGGAGCTGAACCGCTACATCCCTACTGCTGCTGCATTTGGAGGCATATGCATTGGTGCATTGACAGTGCTGGCCGATTTCATGGGGGCTATTGGTTCTGGAACCGGAATTCTGCTTGCCGTGACCATTATCTACCAATACTTCGAGACATTCGAAAAAGAGAAAGCCAGTGAGCTTGGCTTCTTTGGCTTCTAAGCTTTCTGTCGCGGAATATGCTTTAATAGTGTCGAAGCTCCCCGACAATTTTGGTGTGAGGAAGAGAGGTGTAAAGTAGGTTCTGTTGACACCAAAAGCTCAAGTTCAAGATTTTAGGGTAGCCAAGTACAATTTTCAAAACTAGAAATGTTCCCTTAATTTTTTTTTTCTTCTGATTTTAATTAAGTCATGACAGATCTTTATTATACTTTTGAGACCTTGTGACTTTTATAAAAACTGCTTTGAAAAGTTTAGAACTCCAGGGAAAAGACTAATAGCGTTTTCCCCAACTGCTGATATTAACTTTTCCAACCTTATTTTGGTTTTAAGCATTTTGCACCTCCTATTTCCTGATGAGTTGATGAAATAAATTTCTATTGTTGGTCGATCTGCGTCTCTCCATCCTCTCTCTCCGATCTGCGTCTCTCTCTCTCTCTCTCTCTCTCTCTCTCTCTTGCGCCCTTGGTCGAGAAATCAAAGCTTTTTCGAAAGGTTTTTAAGATAATTTTCATTATTATGTCTTAAGAATTCTTTAATAGGATACGGAAAAAAATTACCCACCTAATAAGTTATTGTTTTGAACTGTCACGACGTATACCCATTTTGCCTAGTTTTTTTTTAATCTTCATGTGATATTGATCGGATCTAATAGAAATGTATTATCGATGGAACCGTAAAAACATCCATCAAAGAATGTTACGGCCCCATTTGGAACAACATTTATAGAGGTCATTTTGTTACCAAACTCTAAAATTTTCAAATCTACATCTTACTCTCTCTCTTCCATCTTTAAAAAACTCAAATTTTAAAAGTCCTTAATTTTCTTATTTTAAGTCCAAGTGTAGTGATTCTCGTATTTAAATGCTTATAACGATGAGAAAAACAGAACAATATCCATATTGTATATTTTTTCCAAGAGCACAAATCAAATTTGTATACTATTTTCTATACCATTGTTCCTTTCCAATTCACATTTTAATCAAATATACATTTCCAAATCAACTACAATATAAGGGTCCGAAGCAAAGAACTTGATTAATAACGATCTCGATGAGACTTAATAGAGGAAAAATTAAAAAAAAAATAGTAGAAGAAAATCAAAAAAGTTTCTCAACAACTAAAATGATCAATTTCTTCTTGAAAAGCCCTATCTAGCTGATTACTCAGACCAAAAAAATGGTCTCGAGTTTAACCCATTTGTATTTTCTTTTCCTCTAAACTTACATCCTTAGTTACAGACTTAAAGTACTCGACTACGGACTATCTCAAAAAGAAAACATTAATTCGATACACAATGAAGATGATCGAGGCAAAACGAATCCTACTCTGGTTGGAAGGCGAAGAACAGTCACTGGATTCGCATCGTATTCAAAAGCGAAAGGAATTGTTGGACCAATACCTGCTCCTCGTATTGTAACCAAATTTCAGGTTGTCATAATCCACTGCCTTGACATCAACAGGCTTTTGCTCCGCTCCACAAACTACCTCGCCGCTCTTTTCTTGCTGTCGATGCCTACTTCTTTCTTTCTGACTCTTGGACCTGCCACCAGGAGGAACCTCACCTGATCCGTAGAATTTGGCATATTCTTGTCGTTTTGAGGACCAGCGCTTGGTCGACAGAGGTGTCCCTCAAACTGCTCGATTTTATCGGGTCCTTTAAACTGCTTGATTTTATCTTTGGCGGCTTCATGTCTGAGTACTTATCACTAGCAGTGGGTGTGTGCACCTGCCGAGTTTCCGACCTGCCGAGTTTCCGAAAGAGGAGTGGGAGCACTTTGTCTCTAAACTAGTGGGGCTGTCCAGCTTCGTCTTCGGGCAACCTAAGAGTATCTTTCAATGGTGTGAGGCCTTTCCAGGCATGGTTGGGTCTGAAACGAGACGGAACTAAGTAGAGAAATAAGCCACCCAATGCTTCAAGTCCGAGCTTGGACAGATCAATGATGAGCTGTCCGAAAAACGGCCACCCCGATTCCTCTTTTGGGGTTTCCACAATGGGAGTGTGTTTCTCCTCGCTTGGTTTTTCTTTACATCATCCTCCGACGGCTGCGAGTAAAATTAATAACATATTAGTCTAAGCCAAGAATCGAGTAAGATACTCAAAACTTGAAACAGGTAAGACCAAAATCAATGAAGTGGCGGTAGAAACCACTTGTTAACGAACAATCAACTTACATGAAAACTACTTCTAAATGCTGTGTATTTGAAAAACTTAATGGGGAGATAAACTCGGAACTAACTTAAAAATTGAAGAGTAATGGTTACATGGGAACATCAAGAAAGATTATTGTAATTCTTTTTTACTGAATTTATATGGCTTTGTTTTATGAAATCATAAGTGGAATATCATCCTTGAGAAGAAAGAAGGTCCAAATCCCTGCTGAAGCATGCACGTGGCATACCCGACCAAGACAGCACCGAGAACCATGAGGACATCTGCCGAAAGACCCAAGAAATGGTAATCGAAATACAAATGAACTCAAAGCTCTTATGACAACAAGGCAAAATAAAAAATCTTAAAAAGAGGCACTTGTAGATTCTAACCTGTGGGAGAAATTGAACTGTACTGATAATCGCAGTCCTCTTCACTGAGAGAAATTTGCCCAAGTGCAGCATTCCCTCTATCAACAACTTACAAGGAACAAGTAGGCCGAATGTACACAACATCAAAATCATTCAAGAATTTAGCGTCCTCACTCGGCCCATCTCTGTATCCTGCAACGTTTGATTTCCCTCCAGCAATGGTTGTAACACCTGGCAAAGTTTCATGTCTTAACATATTTTATTCAACATATCCAGTGCTACGCCATTTGCAAGAATCTCTAACTGATCATACTAGCTTAAAGATTCCGATTTAACTAAACAATCCTTTTCCTTTTTTCACATTTAAGGTCTGACGGTTGCATTTTGTGATATATATATTTATATATATATATATATATCTATATATACTTTTTTAGCTTTTTCCTAAAGTGATGGGAAAGGTGGGCATCTTCTCAAGATGTTGGTTAAGAAAATCTCCACCATTCATTTATAATAAATAAATAAACAAAACGTATCTTTCGAGTGGGGACTTAATTGAGCTACCTGACCCTACACATGAAGAAAATTTATATTCTAGCCCCCATTTAGTCTCAAAGATCCCAGCATTCATGTCTATGAGCTTTTAAATACGATCAACAAATTAAGATTAACTGCATATACCAGCATCACTGATCTTTCGGATGGCGAGATTCATGGGATCAGCTACACAAACATTCCCTTTATCATCCATGGTAACCACTTTCGGATGGTTGAAACGGGCATCACTTGGTTTTCCATCCGCATGCCCCATGTAACCTTGAAATGACCCTGCAACCAATCTTGCCCTACTATCTGCAACAACAAGTATGAAAATAAACAGATCCGCAAGCAAGAATCAATTTATTTGGTCTGTTGCATAAAGTATAAGCAGTAGCACATGGTTTCAATGGATTTACTGCTTTCATCTCTCAAAAGTTTCCACACCCGGAACTATTATTTTATTATTATTGTATGAGGGTTCGTTTGGAAGCCTGTCTCCGACCTTTGTTTCCTAGGTTGGTTTCCAAAAGCTCCTACTCCAATTAGCTACAACATAAATTCATATCTCACTTTCTCTCTCTTCAATTTCCACAAAATTTAAACTTCCAAAGTCCATAACTTTCTTATTTCAAGTCGAAAGGAGAACATTTTTTTTTTGCCGAAAGCCCACAACGATGAGGAAAACAAAAGACAATTCATCTTGCCCGTCAAAATCCAAACACATTTCAGGTGTCTCCACTATTCAAATATCACATTTCATTTCAACCAAATACACATTTCCAGACATTCATTCATTTCCAATTAAAAAAACTGCCAAATTTCAACTCCAACCTATCATCCAAAACGACCCCTAAGCTTCCAATAAACACGAAGAAATTAGCAAACCAGTTTGAAACACAATGAAACCACCATAAGAAGTCAAGAACATCCATTAAGTGAAACATTCAAATTGTTTAGGACACAAACAAGAACAGCCTCAACAAAGGTAAACGCAATAAAGAACGTAAAATTCGCGTTACATTGGGACAACGTCGGTGTAATTCGGACGATGTTGCTATTAACAGAATCAACGGCAAACAATTCTCCATCCTCGGAAACGCGGATTTTGAAAGGAACCACTCCAATATCATTCCCTTCCACAACAGTCTCAACTAAGTACCCAATCTCAAACTGAAGAACATTCCCATCCGTCAAAAAATAAATAAAAAATAAAAAGGATTGCCAACAAGTTTAAGCATAAAATTTGAACCCCAAAACGGGAAATAAAAATTTAAAAAACAAAAAACAATTAAAGATTTAAATCTGAACAAACTGAAAATAGTATAATAATTTCAAAAGAACCTGATTGGGGTGTTTTGGCAGATGGTATGACCTGGTCCATTTGAGAAGGGAAGACAAGTGCCTTATCAATGGTCCTAAGCAATCACAATCCCATTAATATATATATATATATATGTGTGTGTGTGTATATATATATATATTTACTTGTTTATATATATATATATATATTTACTTGTGTATATATATGTTTAGACAACAGTGCCAAAACCAACAAATCCACTTGCTAAACAGATCAAAAAACACTTCATTTTTCTGAGAATCAACATAATGAGTAGAAAAAATCAAATGGGTGTGCATTATTTTTCTCTTTAATGGCAAATAAACCAGGAAGAAATCGAAGGAAGTAAAACAAACCCAGAAAAACCCATTAACGAAATTGATCAAAAGATTCAAAATCAGAGGTTTTTTGGGGTACCTGCAGGAGCTGCGTGAGCTTGGAACTGCAGGGTGTAAGTAATGGCAAGCGTTGTTAGAGTGAGAAAGAAGAGGGAATTTCTTCTCATGGCTCTCTCTCTCTCTCTCTAAAACAACCACAAAATTTTAAAGAGAGAGAGAGAAGAGATCAGATAGAAGAATTTGAGAGTTGGGTTTTTTTGAAAAAGGAAAAAATGGGTGTTAGGAAATTCATGAATGGCATTGAAAAAGAAAGAATGGAGATGTGAAGTAGCAAAACTGGGGTGGTTTGTTCTTGTTAAGCAGCACTTTGTGGAAGCTCAGCTTGGTTTACTGTAAGACGCACTACATAAAATTTTTTTCTTTTTCTTTTTCTTTTTTTCCTCCTTTCTTTTTAAACTTTATCTCTTTTCTTTTCATTTTTCTTTGGCTTTTACTTTTCCTTTGGGTTTTCAAAGTGGGTTTTTCACAGATCACAGATAAAATTTTTACGTTTTTTTTTTTTTTTCCCTGAAAGGAAAATTTTCACACTTTCTAAACACTAAAGTAACAGAGAAAAGAATAAAGATTTGTTTGGTGCTGTCATTGAATTTAAAATAAAATGAAATTTTTAGATTTAAATTGATTTATTTTATAAAAAATTAATTATAATTTTTTATTAATTTAAAAAAATAAAATAAAAAACTAAGAGTAAGATATGATCGAGCTCAAAATGAACTCAGATACCAAAAGTATAAAAAATAAGGTGTCAAAAATTAAAACTTAAACAGTCTATGAAATTTATAAGTCACTCTCATATTGTTCTTAAATTTTGAATTTAACTTATTTAATTTCTTTTATCATGATTTCATTTAAAAACATATATATAAAAGAAGGAGTTAAATATAGGATGTGGATTTTTTTTTTCCGTTTGTTTTTGATAAAAATCCTCACAGAATATACTTAATAAAACTAATTTTCCTAATTTTCTTATATGTTTTTAACTGAAATTTTAATATAAAAAATTAATATATGGGGTTAGCTTCAAAATTTATAGAGCAAAATAAAAGTTTTAAACTTCATATATAAAGTGTTAGCGTCCGTTTGGATCAGCAATTGGAGTTAAAAAGTTTTAAATTGGAGTTGGTCAACCTTTTAAAAATTAGTTATAATTTTTGTTAAATTTTCAGAAAAAGATAAAAATTCAGTTAAAAAAATACGATTTAATTAGAGTTAAATTAATGTATCAAATAGAGTCTTAATAATCCTAAAATGTAAAAAGTATTGACAAAAATAATAATAAATTCATCTTGTTGTGCATTAGTGCTGTGACTTCATCTAGTTGCATTACATTTTGTCACGTCCCACCGACTTCGATGATTCTGAAATTTAGGATCCATTTAGTGAATGAGTTTGAGTTGAAAAATTATACTTTGAGTTAAAATTTTTGTTGACTTTTCAGAAAAGGTAAAAACTTTTTCAGAAAAAGATAAAAATTTAGATAAAAAAATACAGTTTGAGTTGAAATCCCAAACGAGACCTCGATGAAAAATAAACATACATTTGAATTTGCCGAACATTAATCCTTTGGTTCGTACGTCCACCATTCACCAGTCATGCAATTTGTGGAGAGTGTGCATATCCTTGATTTTGGCCCACATAGCACTTTCCTTTGGTTGAGCTTTCTTTCTTTCTTTCTTTCTTTTTTTATTTTATTTTATTTTATTCTAATTCTTCGGTTGCTCAACATTACCTATTTTACTTTATTTTTTCTTTTGTTTTTCTTCTTTCTGACAAAAGCCGCATAAATCCTCTTATTTGAGTATTCCTAGCCCATTTCCTTTTGTTTTATCTTACATTTCCCCAAATGATTTCTTTATGTTCAATTGTCAGTATTTTTTCATTTTATTTCTTTTAATTCCTTCTCTCATCGTTGCCATTCGGTTGCATTACCATCTAATTTTTTTTTGTTATTTTATTTACACCATGCAAGCATGCTCTTTCTTCATTATATATATATATATATATATATATATATTCGTATGTGTGCATTATTCGTTCCTTCCTGCCATGAAAAGTTAAATTTATTTCATTACATAAGTGTAGATATATTTATGGGTGCTACGCGTAAATTTTTTGTATTTATTAAACAATAATATATATTTGTCTCTAGTCTTAAAATCGCCGAGCTATTACTCTAGGTAAACTGTTTCGTTACGTATTATATAAATTAAAACTGATCTAACGTGATTAATTCTATAATTATCAACAATAAATATTGCGCTTAATGGGGTGTCTTTAGTTGCCAGCATAGCTCTATTGATGCGGGTCTCTTATTTGATACTCAATCATTCCCAGTCATACCCCACATCATCATTCCCGCTGAAAATGGTCCAATCTCCATCTCCATTCCATTTTGATCCCAAAACACAAATTTTGATTATTGAGTTTAGCCTTTAAATCCTTGGTTTCTTATTATTTACAGTGAGAACTTGATGTTGTGTTGCCTTCATGAGTAGACAAATGTTTTGTCTTTTTTTGACACAAAACTATATTTGACAGTGTTTGGTTCCTGTATGACAGGGAGTTTGGCATAATCATCCAAACTCCCCAACTCAAACTTTTTTTTATCTTTTTCCTAAAAAGTTTTTATCTTTTTTTCAAAAAGTTTTTTTATCTTTTCTGAAAATTAAAAAAAATTAAAAAAAAAATTTACTATTTAAACTTAAAAATCTCAACTCAAACTACTCCACCAAACACCCTCTAATTAAACCTTAGTGACATTCCACGAGTTTGAGAAATGGTGGTGTGTAAGCTGATATTTGAGAAACGATGGTGTGTATCGACTTCGTCTTCTTCACGAACTTTAGGAGCAACTCCATCTGGGAAGTCATGACTCATTTTTGGCACTACTATCATTCATTTGTCACGTCTGCCATGAAGATCTGTCTTGGTGCCGCCATCATATTTTCTCCGTAAAACTTTGTAAAACTATCCCCATCTTTTATGAAAAATATGAATTTAACCTCTGTAAATTTTGTGTACAGAGCTTACCAGATACTAATATAGCTTGCCTCTCAACTGTTTATATTATAATCAAGCCATTCAATTTTAATCGAATGGCGCATGTTGAAGTGCCAGACTGTACATTTCCGGGGAAAGTTGTGTGCCGGAGTTGAGAGCATCCTTCTCTCTTTCTCTATATATATATATAAAAATATATATATATATATATGTTGACAAAATAAGGTCAAGAGTTAAAAGGTGGAAAATTGGTTTTTGATAAAGAAACTTGTGCTCTACTAATGGCGTGTTGAAGATGATTTCCGGACAGAAACCTGCACAAGAGCTCGTCTTCACCATGGTGGTGCGAAAAGAAAAACAAAGCCAACATATTTTTCTGTTTGTTTTATTTTATTTTCTGTTTTAAAGGAGAAGGGATTTCAACCACAACAAATTGTATTTATATTGGATTTGGTTGAAATTGTTCGATGAAAAACATATTTAAATAGGGGTATGTTAAAGAAAAAATTATTTTGATTGTACCTGTAAACAATATTTTCATTGATTCTAAGAGACACCTAAGTGGATCTATTTTTTGAAAAATATATATGAATTATTTCAAGGGAAATAAATTAGAAAAGAATAAAGGAAATTTAAAAACATAGAAGATGTTGGGGGAAAAGGAGGACCAAAGGATGTAAAGGAAAAAAGAGGTAAAAAAAAAAAAAAAAGTAGTTACGTAGGTAATCTTGTAGTAATTTCAAATCTAAATCTATCATATAATGAAGACTTTAAATCTTCTTTTCTCAACTTTAAAGAAAAAAATTATTGAGGGAAAATATTTGTTTGTTTGTTTGTTCTATTTCTTTCTCTTTTTTTTTTTTTTTTTTTGTTAACCCTTCTTTTATATATAATTAGATTCCAAGAAAAAAAGGATTTACCCAACAAAGAGAGGTAATTTATATAAATAGTCCCTAAATTATCCATGAGATATAAGTGACTCTAACTTCTATTTTTTTTAAGGCACTTAACTTCTAATTTTACATATCACACTTTCTTTATCTTTTTAACTATTGACTTTCTGTCATTATTCCATAAAATAAAATTAAGATAAAAAATTTAAGTTTCAATCGAAACACCAAACAAAATCTTAATTTTACACATCATTTTATGTCTACTTTTCTTTACTTTTTTTTTTACAATAAAAATTTCTTTCAAACTTTTTTTTCTTTTTATTTATTTATGATAAAATTTCATTCAACTAAAAAGTCTTATAGATATCAAGCATAATGCAAATGACCATATGATACATAATAAAAAATACTCATATTATTCCATAATATGACCATGCAGATTTCATCAATAAATTCTAACAAAATACAAGGAAAACTTTTTTATTGTTACTGTCTTTATGTTAGTATTCCATAATGAAAATGAAAGGAAATAAAACACTTGAATCATGTGAATTTCAATAAAGACTAAAAGCATAATTAAATATTTTTTTAAAAAGGAAAATTGTACCCAAAATATTTCTCATAGGATATTATATCCCTTCAAAAAAATAATTAATTATGACTTTACCTATAAATATAATTAATGTGATAAAAATAAAAAATAATTAACTATAACTTGAAAATTTTATATCTAATTAACGAACTAAAGGGAGGCCAAAGATCAGGGATAATATGAGATTTGATATATAATTTAGGGACGATGGGAAAAAACCCAGAGAGAGAGAGAGGTTTTGTTTTGTTTTCCATTTTCCATTTGACGCCACGAGTAAACGGCCACCTATTTGACGCCTCGCACTCAACTACTCATCAGCTCCAACCATTTTGAATCTCCTCAAAGACATATTGGGATTCCTTCTCTTTCCAATTCTTCCGCTTCAATCCCAATGGGAAAATCCTTGTTCTTCCCCACAAATGTTCCTCTGATGAGGCTTTCTCAAATCCCGACATCATTTTCCCCACATCATCAGATTCAGACAAACCCATCTCTTCCTCTCACTTCTTGTTCAACCAAACAATTCCCACTTGGGTTTCACCGAATTCTTCATTTTAATGCCAAACCCGCGAAAGGTCTCTGCACCAAGGCCGTTATTTCTGAAGTTCCCAATCAGAAGCTTTATCCCAAAGTCGGTGCCCACTCCACTGGGCCCATTCCGGCTTCTCAGCTCCTTCAAGTCGTTGAAACTGCTGCTAAGACTGGTGCTGAGGTTTGTTCTCTTTCTCTGACATGAATTTATTGATCTTGTGCATGATTTTTTTTTTTAAAAGCTCTTTCCTTTTAATTATGGCTGGTTCTTTGTGAGTTTGAGTTTCTAGTTTGTGTGCAGGAAGAGTTTTGAGTGGTTTATAGAAGTGTGTTGTCATGATCATCCTGTCTTTGTTTTCTCTATGGGCATGTTTACCAAACCGTTAAGGAATTTAATGAGAAACAATCCATTTCCCTTTTTGGTGTTGACTAAATTTGTTGATCTTGTAAATGTAATTAGTAAAATATCCTTTTCTACAATTAAACAAGTATTGCTTTATCAAAAAACAAAAAAAACAAAAATTATTGGCATATAAGAATCTATTACGAGTAATTACCTGAAATTTGATATTCATTGCTTTTAACAGTGAATCAATTCCAAGGGGACGCAATGATTGGCATTGCCTTTCTTTGTTTCTTATATTGTGTGGGTCCACTAAACTCTCATTATCTATTTTGCAAATAAACACACCATTAAATAGGAAAGGGGATGAATACTCTTACTCCCTTTCCCTTTCATACGACGTTAACGTGTTTTTTTTTTCCACGTTTCTAGCTTCTTACCTCACTGAGGTGGTGTTGTTGTGATAACATAAATGTATGTCAAGTTATTTTGTTGTGACAATATATATTTAGTACATACCATCAGTCTCGATTGAGTTTTTGTTTGTACTTTTAGTGAATCTTTTTGGGTTAAATTGGAGGTGCGGGCCAATACAATTGAATAACGGCTGTAGTTCAAACATTTGACAGTGGGACCTTATCCATTGATATGGTTGATGAAATATTATGTTGAAGACTATGTAGGAAAAATGTATGCACAGGCATATGCATATGCACTGATACTACAAGTACATTTCTTTACCTGCAATCTATGTTGCATCTCTCTGATCCATAAGTTTCATGGCAGCTTAGCTCTTATGAATTTCCATACTACCTTTCGTTTTTGTACTTTCTTTTCAGGTCATTATGGATGCCGTTAACAAGCCTCGAAATATTACCTATAAAGGAGTAACTGATTTGGTTACTGAGTGAGAATTATTGCAAATAACTTTCAGAATGATATATGTTTATGCTTCTTTTTTTTCTTTCTTTTTTTTTTTTTTTTTTTTTTTTTGTGGATAATATGCTATTTGAATTGGTTAGATAAAGTCGAGGCTTTGTAACTTATATGCAGCTGAGAACTCTTTGAATTTATCTATCCATCATTTTATCTTCTTCATGTTCTTTAAATGTTTTCACTATCATTCAAGTTACTTTTATTTAACATAATATTGTTCTCTATTTGAAGAAACAATTTTCCCTTATTTTATTAACAAAAAATACACTTACTTCGTGGGATAATACCAAGAGGAAACTTATCAGGAATTTTCTTTAGAGTGTGAAGAACAAAGAAATGAGTAAATACATGTTCTGTCAGTTGGTTCCTATTTCCTAATTCAATCAGCTTCCTGCATGTTCTTGGAGTTTTGTGTTTAGTCGAGTTGATATTAGTTGTTAGTTATGTACCCAACGAAACAATGAATTGGAAGATTAAAAAATAGACATAAAGACATCCATGTTGATTTCTAGTTTCATAAACCTCTTTAATAGAACTCTGATTATTTCTCCAGAAAACCAGAAAAGAACTTCTAATTGATTGAAAAATTTCCTTACGAAAAAATATTACAATCCTAGGCTAATGGAGGAGATTCGAGAGCGTGCCCTCTCCACAACTCTATCAAGAGTTATTTTCCTATTCCAATTCTTCTGTACCCTCACTTCCACAACTCTATCAAGAGTTATTTTCCTATTCCAATTCTTCTATACCCTCACTTCATTCCATCGTTTATAACCTATACAACTAGCTAACAGAAACACCGACTCCTACTATCAGAACTGCACCTCTCTCTTCTTCTCTCTCTATTTGAAACACAAGGCACATAAATTTACGAATACAAGCCTTCAAATTTTAGTTGATTGTCAACTAGGAGAGTAGTAGTATATACTGTCATTTTCCTTTATTTACGCTACACTTCATGCATTATTTTTCTTCTCCGCCATTACATGTTTGATTGAACTGGATTAATTTTTTTCACTTTCTGGTACTAGTTGAATTGGTTTTTTAACCTTGCATTATTTGTTCATGGCTATGTTCACATAAAACGTAGCTTACATGCAAATATTCACATCTATTAAAAATATATTTGCAGCACGGACAAAGCGAGTGAGGCTGCAATTTTGGATGTTGTGAAGGAGAACTTTAGAGATCACCTTGTTCTTGGGGAGGAGGGTGGAATTATAGGAGACACATCTTCAGATTATCTGTGGTGCATTGATCCTCTAGGTTTGTCTCTCGCCACACAATGTTCCTGGGTAATTACTTTTGGCCGTATGCAAGAAAGAATAATTCAACCAAGGAAAAAAATGATCTTCTGAAACTTGGAAGCTATTTGTTTAAATTTTTGCAGGAAAGAGAAAAAAAAAAATCAGTCTAGCTTCATGTTAATGTTGTTTGTATTGTCATATCTACATCCTAACCAGTATGGTTTAACTTTGTAGGAATATTGTCTATACTCTTTGAGCTTCTACTTCTTGTTTACTGTTGTTAACGAAAATGAATCATGATTACTTAAAGTGACATTTATCAATACTATTCTTGTTACTGCTCTTGCATAATTGTGAAGATGAATGGTCGGTGGGAGATATTATATATACAAAAAGCATTATTGAATTTTGAAAAAGTAAATACAAGGTTAAACAATTCGTGGAACTGTAGTTATCTGACCTTTCATATATTTGCAGATGGGACAACAAATTTCGCACATTGTTATCCTTCCTTCGCAGTTTCTGTAGGAGTCCTGTTTCGAGGAAAACCTGCCGCTGCATCAGTGGTACTAATCTACCCATTTAATATTATGTTTCCTATATTATTTGTGTGAGTGCGTATGTTTTAGCTTGCCTGTGGATCTAACTGCACGATTGGATCGGGCTGCAATTATAGATTTCGAGTTGTTAAATGCATCGTTTATTATTTGCATCGATATTATTTGTATCACTCACCTTCTCTAAGAAGATTTATCTCTTTGCAAATGTGAATGCTGGATTTAAAAACGAAACAACACCTGCATTTTCTTATTTGAAAGGGAAAAAAATAAATTAAAAATTAAAAAAACTAAGACCTTCGCTGTCCATTTTCTTATTTGCAGATCAAACAATTTAAACCATCTTGCATTGTAATACAAAATGGTCTCCTTCATTAATACCAGTGATTTGGATATTGTAAGGTGCTTATTTAGATCCCATGTTGTTGTAAACCTTCTCATGATTTAGGAATAAGATCATTACGACATCCTTTATCTATTGACATGGGAAAAATTAAATCATGGAAAAGAAACTCCCGTTGAAAAATAAATATTGAGAGATACAATAGTTGCCTCATTTTGTAATACAAGATAAAATGGATAGTACTTTCAAGTTTTAACTATTGATGCAAAGGTTAGCATGTAGTTTAAACGAGGTGTGTTTACATTCTTTCCTCAGGTCGAGTTTGTTGGGGGGCCTATGTGTTGGAGTACACGCACATTTTCTGCTACTGCAGGTGAGAAAGTAATATCAAACTAATTATATCTATTTCCTTGGGTTTGAATTTCAACTTGATCACGTGCCTTAGATTGAGAAATTAATATTTCTTTTCTTAGGTGGGGGAGCATTCTGCAATGGCCAAAAGATTCGTGCGAGTCAGACAGATCAGGTTGGTTTCTTTTGTTCAGAGATGGTCATCTGAATTTCCAGATCTACCCCAAGTATTTGCGGGTTTTCGCCAGATGCTTGGAGTATTTTGTTTTGGAACAATATTCTTTTTGGTAATGTCATTAAAAAAAAAAAAAAATGCAACCTTTGATCAAATTAGTGTATTGAGATTGGTTGGAGATTCATTCCCCAAGGTATTCAAGGTTTGCTGGCTCATTAAGTTAGTTCTTTGGGATGGCTCTGGGCTTTTTCCTAGGAAGACGCTTTTAATGGAGATTTTCTTCTATAGTGTCCTTTACTTCTATCATGTCTGTAGACTCGTAATGCATCTCAGTCCATTTCTGGAACTTTCTAGATTTGTTATGACCAAAATGACAGTGGACTTGGTTATTCAGAGGTTTTAGAGCTAAGGTGGGGTTTCTGTTGAAAGAATCTGGTTTTTGGATTCTTCAGGTATTTACAAGAATCTGTTAAAAGAAACTGCTAGATGGTGTTGGATACCACAGGTATTTCCATTTTTTTAATAGCATTTACGTTCTTTGTTCTTGTAACTCCTCCTTTTTGATCAATTTATCAATAATAGAACTTCTTCCTTATAAAAAAGTTTAATTATTATTTTTTGATTGACAAGTCTTCACTGCATTTTTTTGAACCCTGAGTTATTTGAGAGCTCAAATCCGTTCTTAACTTGAAACTTTCAAATGGCTAGTACTTTTAAATTCTGCAAAGGAGAAACCCTTATATACTATTTTCTTCTTCATGGTATGTCATGTTCCAAAGCAGCCAAGAAAGTCGGGATTTCTTCTTCTTCCATTGGAGGTTGCTTTGGAGTTGTTGTGTAATTTTCTTGAGGAACTAATTAGACACGGTTCCTCCTGAGGTTTGTTAATTTTATTGGTGGTGAGATTTGGGGCGGAAAGAAATGTCCTATGTGTGGCAATTTTGTAGATAAGATTGTCAATGAGTTATTAGTTTAGTTTTTCAGTAGAAATGAGTTAGCATCTTTGGTGAAATTAAGTTATGGGCTTCCTTCTGATTTAGGGATTTTTCCCATTATCTCGCTTCATTGGGAAGGGAGAACCTGATGTACTCCTTTTTTAATGTTTTTTTTTTCCTCTCACGGACTTTGCGAATCTCGTTCTCCTTTTCCTTTTTGTATATATTTTTTCTTTGATATATGTGTTTTTTTTTTTTTTTTTTTTTTAAGAAAAAGGAGTTAGCAGATTATTATCTCATTTCATTTTGGTGGGATTGAAGGATCTTTTTATGTGTTTTCAGTTTCGTTTATAGTTTTCTCTTGGTAAAATTTAATTGATTTCATTTCGTACATATAACAAAAGAATTGGAAGTGTACTTTATTTTCGACCAACACGACAAAAAGCACTAGGGGGTCATTTTGAGATCTAATGAAAGTTTCGGAGGCAAAAAACATTCATGATTTATATACAGCAGAATAGAACTAGGTTCTTTTCATTTCGTTATTTATTTTTTAAAACTTCTTGTAATGCATCTTCCTACTCTGTTTCAGGTGGAGCGTTCTCTTCTTGTCACCGGGTTTGGCTATGAACATGATGATGCATGGGCCACAAACATAGAGTTATTTAAAGAATTCACCGATATTAGCAGGGTATTAATGGAAACAATAAATCCTTATTATTATTTTTTTTTTCTCTTCCTGTTTTAGTCTCAGTGTTACAGTACACACATGCATGATTTGTTTTCATTTATCATTTCTTTTTAAACAATTCACCGATGTTAGCAGGGTATTAATGGAAACAATAAATCCTTCTTATTATTATTATTTTCTCTCTTCCTGTTTTAGTCTCATTGTTACAGGACACACATGCATAATTTGTTTTCGTTTATCATTTCTTTTTAAATATTTAGGGTGTGAGAAGACTTGGTGCTGCTGCAGTAGATATGTGCCACGTTGCTCTAGGGATTGTTGAAGCATATTGGGAATATCGTCTGAAACCATGGGATATGGCTGCTGGTGTTTTGGTGCTTACAATTCATTTTTGTTTGCTTGCTTCTCCTCAAACTGATTTTCTTTGGTGCCTCGAGTATTTTCTTTTTTGTTCCTTACCACCAACCGCAAAATAAAAGGCGTTCCAGTAAATTTTGGTCGGTCTTTCTAACATTTGATTATTCAATTTATTTCTTATTTTTTTAACAGATTGTTGAAGAAGCTGGCGGAGCAGTTTCTCGCATGGATGGTGGAAAGTTTTGTGTATTTGATAGGTCTGTCTTGGTATCCAACGGTGCACTGCATGCCAAGGTTGGTTAGTTATCCTTGTTTGATGTATCTAATGCCAACATTACTTACCCCGCAGGTTACGGTTTTTTTCAAAAATGGCAAACATTTTCTTCCAATGATGAAAGAATCCCTGCAGTTTTTAAAGTTGTGTTAAATGTATTCGTTTAGTTAGTCATGCGTTGATCAACTGGAACGAAATCTTCAAACTGTGTTCCAGTGAGGAATTTTCAGTCTGACACCCACTCACCCCTATTCTTCCATGATACCTCTCAGTCCCACATGGTCTACCATCTCACACCGTATCCAAGCCCACATTACTACTTACCACAAGATATCGTTGTATGTCAATCGCGTAATTCAACTCTTAAATTCTGAAGAGATTCTTCATAAGTAGACATGCTATGTAGGAATTGACAAATATAGGGTGCATCCTTGGGCTATCCAGCATTAAGTGCAAAGAATTCACTAATTGACTCTGGGGAATGAGACTTGATTATTCATTTATTTATTTTAATGAAATGCAGCTTTTGGAGAGGATTGCCCCCGCAACAGAGAAATTGAAGAGTGGAAATTTTGACGACTCATTGTGGTTCAAGCCTGAGAACTACACCACTGACCTTTGATGTGGCAAATGGTGCAGTTTCCTCTTGACAATGCGGCGCTCTATGAACATCTGCTCAATGAATCGGGTTCGTCAAATAATTGCCCCGTCAATACATTTGTTCTGCTTCTGGATAACATTTATGGTATCAGATATTTTTGTTGTCCTCCAGCTAATATAAAAACAATAAAAATGATAATTTTGTTGTCCATCTGATCTCTTGCCAGCGTTGAGTAAGTTTTTGGTTGTTAAGAGTCATAGATATTGATAATATCTTCACCATTTGGTATCAAATAAAATTTAATTATCAGTCACTATGTCAATTATTGAAATCCATAGCAGACATTTATGAGGAGTAATTAGGTCGGGCTCATCCGCTTTATGTACAAGCAAGGTTGGAGCTTTACATTTAAGGGTCGGTTTAATATTTGATTTATGATAGAATAACAGGGAAGACCAGTTGACCAGATTTGGGATCTTTCCCAATATCCTCTACGCCACTCGGTGCCCCCATCCCTTTTGAGCAGAAGGCCCTTAAATCCCGGGGATACAGTGACGATTGCTTATAGCCATCATTGATCGCCGTCTGGTACAACAAATAGGAGAAAGAAGAAAGAAGCCTGCTTTGCTACTACCAAGTCATACCTTTTTCCAACGCAGCCCCCACCCCAACTAATAGGTGTGCTTTTGGGGCTTGACTATACCGCACTCCCCAGGACCTGGTTTCGTTTCATTTCTTTTTTGATACACTGAACACCAACCACCCAATCTCGATATCCTCAGTCATGGCATATGCTTTCTATAGTTTCGTTTTTGATATGTGGCTTCACCATCACAAGTGAGGAAAGGATCTTAGCCATTGGCGACTGCCGACCATGCCAAGAAGATGTTTGAAGGAGGATAAATTCAGTGTGAGTTGAGTAGTAGCGTTAATGGTGATGTGAGTTGTGCACAAGTGCCGGCATGAAGACATTATGACAAGGGAGCTTAATGCAAAATATTTGGATATGGCGAGGGAAAGGAGGAGGAAGAAAATACTATCTTGAGAGGAAGACACTTTTTGAAGCTTTAACGCTCGAAGACAATGATTAAGATTTCAGTTTGGGCAAAATGCTGAGTCTCATTCACACTATGGAGAATTCCATGGTGAGACGAACTTCTTTTCCCCATTCATGGAGCAAAATCTAACGATTTGTTGTGGCTAGATTTATCATGGGTCCTGAGTTGATACAACTGAAGTCTATGAAAGGAAACACCTAACCAAATCCTCTCCACGCCTTTCTCTCTCTCCTCCATCTCTTTCTACTTCTTCCTCCTATCGTTTTCCCCCCAAAATCCAGAAACGAAACTTGGAATATTCATACTTGAGCTCCCAAACAATTACTGGGGTATTCAAGTTTCCCATTAGAAGGCTTTATTTTGTTTTATTATTATTTTTTAGGTCATTCTCATTACAAGCTTTATTTGAGAACAAACCTCTTTGTAGTTTAATTTAATTGTATATTTTTATTGTTTTTGCTCTATTTCTTCTCCATCATCGACGAATGCCGGTAACGAACACATTTCTCCACAGCGGCGACGAAGAACCCCACCTCCTCTGACAGCATTCTGAAACCGCCCATTCCCTTCTCATTCACTAATCTGTGCGTAAAATGGAAATGAAACTAGCCTACTCTTCTAATTCTGGTTTTCAAACAGGGTGCAGCTGGAAAGGAAAAAAAAAAAAAAAAAAAAGTGGGAGATTTTGTTAGAAAAGAGAGAGAGAAAGCCGAAGAATTGAAATAGGGAGATGCATTTTTTAGATAGAGGAAATTTTCAGACATCTCCCATGGTGGCCGTCGGCGAGAATAGGAAGGGGATTTTTATTTTCAAAGTGTAATCATGTATGATACGGCCGACAATTGCTTCAGTGCATTTTTTAAATGTAAGCCATTAAAACTAATCAAATGGTTCATAATTTTTTACTCCGTCAATGGGTAGAAGTCCCCACTACATATACAAAAACTGATCTAGAGTCATACATTGGTAACTTTGGGGATTTTTAATTTACAAATGGAAACAAATATAATTATAAAAGTCATCCCCATAATCAAGTATGAATATTGGAATCCTTTACCAAAGTTTTATTAATTAATTAATTTATTTATTTGTTTTGTTTGAAACTCAATACATTAAAAACAACTCACACACACACGGAGGAGAGGAGAAGGGATGAATCTATTCCGACACCGAGGTACTGTGTTGTCTTCCATTATTTTGTAATGATTTTGTTTCAGGTATACATTCTCAGTACGTCATCCAATATATTGAACTCTTTAACATTATATCTTTGGCTGTATTTTGACACCCTTGATAAGCAACCCTCTCTTCCATTTTCCTCCATCAAATTCATAAATGGAGGATTGCATTTCCCCACGTATTTCAGGCGCTGTTCGAAACTCGCCTACGGGGATCTCCGTCCATTGTTCTCTTGGCTGCTGTAACATATTGACTTTCTGCTCTTGCTTCCTTCCATCTGGGAGGTTGAGTGCAACATTCACCGGAATTTCCCACCCATAAGCTGCATTTTTCAGCATCACCACTAATGCTACTTCATATAAAGTTCCTGGCGACAGCTTTCCGGTATCCAATTTTCCGTGCACTTCAAGCCAGCATACATTCATCAGCTCAGCAACCTCAATGGACTCTTCGCTGCATCAATAATGTAAAATTTGCTTATAAGGTTTCTCTCACTCTCTCTCTCTCTCTCTCTATATATATATATATATATATATATATCCATTTCTTTTGATATTAGAGCATATATGAGGTTTATTTACGTTTTTATACCCTTATTTTACTTTTATTCAAAAAGTATATCAAGTGTTTGAGTTGTTACATTTTTATACTATTAGATAACAACTAATATAAAAATCCATACCTTCTCTCAATCGATACATAATTTTTACCAAAAAATGCCCATAAAACCCGTAAAACCTAAAACTAAAATTCGGATTTTTAAAAACTCTTTATACCCTGTAAGGGTAATTTGGATAGTTTAAGATTACGATTAAGTGCTGATGGAAGAAGGGTTTCAATTTGTCTATTAAACATAAAATGACATTATAAACATAGATCAAAAAGTCCAAAATACGGGGTATATTTTCTAAATAAAAATAAAATACGGGGTATAAAAACGTAAGTAACCCTATATAGCTAAATACCTTGAATCTTTCAACTGGCGCCACATCCAGTAACGGTTGTCATCACTCCAAGTTATTAAGAGATCTCTTGCATAAAGCATAAAGCAGTTCTTCCTCATCTTGTCAACCCAGAATTTCTGCCAAAGTTAGGTCAAGACTAATATTATTGATAAGAAAATTTGATAGACACAGAGATAATAAACATGGTTTAAAATTAGTTAGAGAAATCACTAAACTTGCCTGTTTGTTTTGATTCAAGGTTATCCCATGTTGGAGGCGAGTAGATAGCTTCTCTTCAGAGAACCGATCTATCGCCGAATCTGCATCTTTTATAATACTGTCCAAATTATGAATGGCTTCAGGAACTGTTTTCTCAGCTTCCATGGCCTTGTTGTTGCCATTTTTCGAGTTTGTTTTGGATGCAAAGTTGCAAACCGGGTTTCCCAATGTTTGGTTTTTCGAATTCTTAGACTCTTCTTTGTTTGGTTCTGACTGATCAGAAAGATCCTCATCTTGTGACCACCCTGTCCCCATCTTCTCATAAGCATCTCCATTGCAACTGCATGCTTTTTTATAGAGTGGCTCAAGTCAATACTGGAAAAAATAAAATATATATGTGTACACAATTAACTATTAAGTCGTCAAAAATAGTCAATGAATGGAGCCTCAAAAGTAGCAAACTAAGAAAAGTGTTAGTTCCTATCTTCTTTTTTCAGTTTTATAATTCAACGTGTGATTCGAACGTATATGAGCTACGTTATCTTCTTGGAATATCTTTAGTCCTGAAAAGCAATGGTCCAGAGAATTCTTCCCAAAAAAAAAAAAAAAAAGTAAGAGAAGCTTATATTTTTCAAGCTGATATTTGTCCCTTTATCTTTTCATTTTGATAAATTAATATTGGTGAATATATTCCAAGATAAGACACAACTTTATGTTTTAGCTTTTTTTACTGGCTACAAAAGTAGTGGTGATCAAGGTCCATGTTGACCATCTGTACATCTCAGGATAGCTTTTACAAATCTAAAATATTAATTTCATTTTTGTTTAACTACTCAAACATCTTCATTTATTACATCTGGTAGCTGTGTATAATTCTTTTGAATATACGAATGCCCTTTTTAATATTAATTCGTTGATGAGCATGCACACGACACGTGTATAATAGATAAATAAAACAACTTAAAAATAAAAATAACAAAAAAATCATGTGATAGATGATGCTCATTATATGACGGTTTAGAAGAAGCAACGAATATACCGTAGAAAGTGCATTTGTATTTTTAATATTAGATTATATAATACTAAAATTAAAATGATACCAAAAAAAATGATAGCATAGGTAAAAAGAAAAAACCTTAGCTGTCTCTTACAAAGAGTTGAATAAGTGTGTGTGTATTTTGGGGAATTCTACAATTGGCACACTTTTTTGTTCTCCATCAAAAGGTAACATCCAACATCCAGCGATCATTATTTGATTTAAGTGAGGATGTATGTGTTTTTTAGCACACCAAATTCTAATCCAAATAATTCAGAAATATTATTTTAATAAAATAAAAAAATATTACCAAAAAAAAAAAAAAGAGTTGCTAAACCTAGATGCCGGTGACTGCCGCAATCGATTCCAGGTGCAGCGCTTGCGACTGCCACTGGCGACCCATCCTCCACGGTCGCATCGCTAAGGCCGACAAATCCAGAAAACCAACGGAAGATCGTGATCTCACCGGAAAACCTCGCACCCCCGGTGATGAAGAACCATCACGTGACCCCCCCTCCCCCCAGCGACCACTGACCAGCGAAACCCACTATTCCTACTGGGCGTCCAGATCCACCGATCAAATTCAACAGATCATCTAGCCACGATCCCAGTGCCGGATCTCCTCGCCGTCGATCTCACCGGGGCAATTGTCTAGCTGCAAGCCCACCATGTCAGATCTGGATGCCATTGGCCGTGGGTTGCGACCTAGGCTGCCTAGCAAGTTCGTTTCTTGCCATTGAGCCCACCGTGGTGATCGAGCAACCCTCGCCTCCTTCGAGGATCTGTACGACCCACGGTTTCGACGACCTTTGAGAAGTTTGTTGGTGACACCGGGGAGAGGGCATCGGAGTTGGGGCAGCGCCGGGGAGACGACATCGAAGCTGAGGAAGACAAGCTTGAATGAGGACTTTTTTTTCTTTTAGTTAGTTATTATCTTTAATCACATGTAGTTGGGCTTACAATAGATTTGATGTGCACATAACATCCTAACCACTAGAAATAATTTGATGGTCAAAAGTTTTGGACACCATCAATGGGGTTTTAAAAAATGGTGTGGTTGTGGTAGAGACCCTCTATCGGTAGAGATTTTTTTTGTAATGTTAAGATTTAATCGAACGGTTCAAATATTGATGGTGTACGATATTTATCATACACCTAACCTCACACAATCATTCTCACCTAAACTCTTCTCCATCGCCGGCGATCTTTCCGCCGCCGATGACGGACGTCAACGACTCATCCCAGATGCCGGCGACCCAACTCCGGTCACCTCCGGCCCCCAGCCCCGGACGCCGGCCGTCGCCGCCGGCGACCCCATTTTCTCTCTCTTCTCTCTCTTTCTTCCCCTTTCTCTCTCTTCCCCTTTCTCTCTCTTCCCCTTTCTCTTTCTTCCCTTCCCTCCCGCTGGCCCCACCCCCGGCCGCCACCCTCCCCCGGCACCCCCCCACGACCCCCCTCTCCCTCTCTCTTCCCTTTCTCTCTCTTCTCTTCTCTCTCTCTTCTCCCTTCTCTCTCTTCCCCTCCCCCCGCCTGCCCCCACCCCCGGCCCCCAGCCAACCCCCGGCTCCGCCCCCCTCCCCCGGCCTCCCCCACCCCCGACGACCCCCCTACCCCGGCCGCCACCCTCCCCGGCCCCCCTTCTCTCTCTTTCTCTTTGGAAAGATCGCCGGCGACGGAGAAGAGTTTAGGTGGGAATGATTGTGTGAGGTTAGGTGTATGATAAATATCGTACACCATCAACATTTGAACCATTCGATTAAATCTTAACGGTCCAAAAAAAGACTCTACCGGTAGAGACCCTCAGACCATCAGAGGGTCTCTATCACAGATTTTCCCTAAAAAAAAAGACCCCATTATAGAATTCCCCATATATTTATTGGAGAAAGAATTGAATAAGTATAATTGATTTTCCGCTTTATCCAATGGCTTAAAAAACTATAAAGGGTACAGAAAAACCTCTATAACTTAAAAACCTTGAGAATAAAATTTATAAGGACGGCTTTGAAAAATTTCTTGTTGTAGTACTGTAACACCAGAGGTACTTTACGTGTTACAAAAATTTTGACTATTTAAAAGATATTGATTAATAGAGCTAATTAATATTGCTATAAATCAAATTAACAAGATAATGTACATATATATCTCTCAAAGAACAGAATACAACACATTTGAAAGAGTTTTCTTTTAAGAAAAATAACGCAAGAATATGTTCAATCAACTAGTCTTTTTTGCAATTATCTATTGCAATGAATAGAGTTTGTGTGGACAAACGTTCAATAATTCCTCAATACTGATAGTCTCTTCCAAACCACTAAAGCCCTAAATATTAAAAGAAGAAAAATAGCATTTTTCAAAAAATAATTAAGTAAATAGCAGATTTTTGAAATAAATTAAAGTAAATAGTATATTTATCAAGTCAATAATTTATTTATGTCAGATTTATCAAGAAATTGATTTATTTATGTCTTGTAAATATGTCATTACTTAGTAAATTTCTATTTACCTGATAAATCTTATTATTTGCTCCAAATATTTTAAAAGCATTCTATTTACTTCAATTGTTTTCATAAAAATACTATTTGCTAATTAATAATTATTCTCTCTAACCTTGCTTAAGGTTCTCCTCTTTTTATTTAAAATCGTGAGCGGGGGTGGGGCTCCTTTGAAAGTTGATAGAGCAACAATTGATGGCCCGTTTGGCCATTATGAAAGAGTGTTGATTGATATTGATCTTTCTAATCCTTTCTCGAATTATATACTATGGTAGAAAGGAAAGATTATTTTTCTTTTTAGTTACTTTGGAGAATTAGAACTTACCTTTTTTTTTTTCGGCCTCTACATGCAAATTAATTGGACGTGCCATTTCAATTTGTTATTCAAATAAATATGAGGTAAAAGGATGAGAACATCAAATAGTTGGATCCTTTGGGCTATGATGATGCCATTTATTTATAGATAGAAGATGATTGTTAGCCGTTTTAGTGTTGAACATGCCGTCTTTGGTGAAGGGAAGTTACCTCTTCTTGATCTAGGCTAACTTTCCTTATTTGGAAAGTTTTTCCGGAAAAGAAAAGTAGCCTTCTTGATTGATTCTTGACTTGATCAGGACTAATCTTGGCGCGATTCTTATGCAGGGATGAATAAGGAAGGTTTCCTAATATTTCTATACTATAACTTCGGGTAAGTGCTTGGGTCGACTCTCAAGTCGATTTCTCAAGTTGCTAGGCTTCGGCTCGACGTAATAGGATCTCGAATTGATTTGGCTTTTGAGTTGACTTGATGAGTTTCCGAGTTGATTCTTGAGTTGACCTCCTTGATTTGTGTTACCATGTGGATGGTAAGAGATAAGATATAAAATTTGACCTCAACAATCTTCATACCATGCATTTTTCTAGTTAAGCACTTTTGACGTTTGGTTTTTGAAGAAACTATCATCAAATCTTCTGTAATTTAATAAACTAGTGAAATGCAATAATTAATTTGGCATCCCAATAGGGAACAATGGAAAGGCCTCTATTACTGGATTATCGAAGTTTGTTGGCAATGCCAATTTTCACGTGACCTGTTGATGAGGAGAATGGTATTACTTCATTTATTTCTTGGGTTAATTTCATTAATAACACATGTGGGAAAAAGATTATTAAAAACAGTACCACTTTTTTTTTCCTTTATTACTAACACTGTCACATCATCAAAGTTTCTTATATGTGGGGTCCAGTAGTATTTAATGTATGTCAAATTCCAGGTTTACCCTCATCTCGTACCCACCCAAATACCCTCTCCCTCGCATGTCTTAAAAAAAAATTCAAACCAGCATCTACAGTGTTTTAGATAAAGAAACTGAAATCTAGATAGAGAAAGAGTTGCAATCGGTCGGAACTGCTCGGAAACCGTCCGAAACTACCACGAAAGCCATCTATAAACAGCTTGGAAGTTTGTGAACAACAGAAAATCTTCAAAAACTACCCATGTTGAAATCCACAAAATTGACTGAAAAAAACATTACTCCCGGAAAGATGTCTCTAAGAGTAATGGCTTCGACATATAAAAGGCCACCTACCGAGAAAAATTCTAAAAAACCGACACCAAAGAGCGAGAGAATGGTGGCAGAGGAAGGTTGAAGAGAAAGCAGGGGAAAATCGAAGTTAAGGAATCAAAGATGCCGAAAAGTACCGTAGAATAGAAGATATCGGAAGCTAAAGAGGTAAAAATATTGCTTTTTCGTTTTTATGTTTAAAAAGTTTATATTTTTAATATTATTCAATAAGAATGTGCAGTTTTTATTGATTATGTAAAAAACAGTTTTCATTTTATATGTGTTTTTGATGAGATTCCACCTTTCTAATTGAATTATTGAAAAAAAAAAATTTGCTTAAAATACATACAGTTAGTATTTTTATCTGATTTTGTAACATAAACCATCCGTTTATAAAATTTAGTGTTTTGGTTTATATAAATATTTGAGTTTTCGTTGATCTTTGTTTAATTGTAAGTGATATCGGTGGCTGGTTATTTATTTTGTGATCATCCTGTAATTTTTGTAATGGTCATTTTTGTAATGACCCTTTGGTCATAATAATAATTATTCAGTTTTAAGTTATTTCTGGATGATCATTTTCATGATGACTTGTTAGTCATAATAATAATTACTCATTTTTAAGTTATTTCCGGATGGTCATTTTCGTTATGACTTGTTAGTCATAATAATAATTACTCAATTTTAATATTTCCAGATGATAATTTTCATTATGACTTGTTGGTCATAATAATAATTACTTAGTTTTAAATTATGGACTTTGGTCATTTTCATTATGACTTGGTCAGAATAATAATTTCTCAGTTTTAAGCTATTTCCGAATGGTCATTTTCATTATAACTTATTGGTCATAATAATAATTACTCAGTTTTAAGTTATGAACTTTGGTCATTTTCATTATGACTTGTTGGTCATAGTAATAATTTCTCAGTTTTAATCTTTCCGGATGTTCATTTTCATTATGACTTGTTGGTCATAATAATAATTACTCAGTTTTAAGTTATTTCCGGATAGTCATTTTCATTATGACTTGTTGGTCATAATAATAATTACTCGGTTTTAAGTTATTTCCGGATAGTCATTTTTATTATGACTTGTTGGTCATAATAATAATTATTCAGTTTTATGTTATTTTTGGATGGTCATTTTTATGATGACTTGTTGGCCATTTTCATGATGGTCATTTTCATAATGACCACCTGGTCAATTTCATTATGACCTCTGTGCCTACGGTTTGACAAAAATAGAACAACAAAGTGATAGAACAACAGGTATTCTAAAATACACATAGGAGTTAACACACTTTGTTTGTAAAGGGTAAAAAAAATAAATACATAATGAATTTGCCTAATATTTGGTACTGTTACAGGAACAATCATTTTCATAATGACCACTTGGTCGATTTCATTATGACCTCTATGCCTATGGTTTGACAAAAAAAAGAACAACAAAGTGATGGAACAACAGATGTTCTAAAATACACATACGAGTTAACACACTTTGTAAATAAAGGGTAAAAAAATTAAATAAATAATGAAATTGTCTAACATTTGGTACTTTTACAGGAACGGTCATTTTCACAATGACCCCCTGGTCAATTTCATTGTGACCTCTGTGCCTACGGTTTGACAAAAAGAGAACAACAAAGTGATCGAACAATAGGTGTTCTAAAATACATATAGAAGTTAACACACTTTGTGTGTAAAGGGTAAAAAAATAAGAAAAATAAATAATGAATTTGCCTAACATTTGGTACTTTTACATGAGCGATCATTTTCATAATGATCACTTGGTCAATTTCGTTGTGACCTCTGTGCCTACGGTTTGACAAAAAGAGAACAACAAAGTGATGGAACAACATGTGTTCTAAAATACATATAGGAGTTAACACACTTTGTGTGTAAAGGGTAAAAAAAATTTAAATAAATAATGAATTTTTCTAATATTTGGTACTTTTACAGGAACGGTCATTTTCATAAGGACCACCTGGTTAATTTCATTGTGACCTCTGTGCCTACGGTTTGATAAAAATAGAACAACAAAATGATGGAACAACAGGTATTCTAAAATACATATAGGAGTTAACACACTTTGTGTATAAAAAGTAAAAAATGAATAAATAAATAATGAATTTGCCTAACATTTGGTACTTTTACAGGAACGGTCATTTTCATAATGACTACTTGGTCAATTTTGTTGTGACCTCTGTGCCTACAGTTTAACAAAAATAGAACAACAAAGTGATGGAACAACAAGTGTTCTAAAATACACATAGGAGTTAACACACTTTATGTGTAAAAGGTAAAAAAAAAAAAAAATTTAATAAATAATGCATTTGTTTAACATTTGATACTTTTACAGAAACGGTCATTTTCATAATGACCACCTGATCAATTTCATTGAGACCTCTGTGCTTACGGTTTGACCAATACAAAAATTAACCTAGTACAGAGGTCACAACAAAATTGATCAGGTAGTCATTATGAAAATGACTGTTCCTGTAAAAATACCAAATGTTAGATAAATTTATTATTTATTTAATTTTTTTTTTACTCTTTACAGACAAAGTGTGTTAACTCCTATGTGCATTTTAGAAAACATGTTGTTCCATCACTTTATTGTTTTATTTTTGTCAAACCATAGGCGCAGATGTCACAACGAAATTGACTAGATGATCATTATGAAAATGATCATTCCTGTAAAAGTACCAAAAGTTTTAATATCAATTGTGTGTAATTTCGAATATAAAATAAAATGTTGCTGGGCCCTACATTTCAGAGGCTTTTGGATACAATATAAAATGACAAAAATGAGGATAAACCCGAAATTTGACATACATTAAATGCTGTTGAGCCCCACATATCAGAAGCTTTGATGAAGTAATAGTGCTAGTAATGAAATAAAAAAAAAAGTGATGTTGCTTTTAATAATCTTTTTTCCATAAGTGCTATTAATGACATTAACACTTATTTCTTTGACAAAGTTCCAACAACAGTTTTTTTTTTTTTTTTTTTTTTAACAAAATGTGCATGTATTTTTAATGCAGCTTAAAGTTATGTCTTAATTTTTATCCTGTTATTAGTTCGACTTTCTCTGATAGGGATGAGAAAATTGCTTTCATGATATATATATATATATATATATATATAATCTGTTTGGTTCTATATATTTCTTTTTTCTGTACATATATCTATGTTTATATTTTATGATCAGAGAAAAAGACATAACTAGCATTAAAGATTCAGTCTGTTGGACCTTGGGTCGTCCATAATGATGTATGACCCATAGTCAAATATAATTAGATTTTATTTGAAATAAAATTGACAAAAGGAAAATATCAATTTGGAATATATGGAAATATTCTCATTATCATATCTGATCGAGTTAATCAGAAGGGTGATATTTTTCATGTATTGTGTCTGTGTAGATTCATCTCCTTTTCTTATTTGAAAGTGGTCATATCTATCTTGGTAGGCAAAGATTGTGTCTAACATCATTTTTAATGTGAAATTAGAAAGAGTCTCTTCTCTCTCTATCTTTTCCTATCTTTCCTAGTCTTCCAAAAAGTTCTTGAGTCGTGGATTTTCATAGCAATTCAAGTTTATACTTTTTATAATAACCACATACTGTGAACGATTAAGGACGGAGTTATGATCATATTCATGGCGGATCGTGCTTTGGAGGACAAATTAAAATCATATTTGTGACTATGGAGTATCGTGAGTATTCTTGACGAATCTTAAAACAGTATAGATCATGGATCGTATGTAGAACTAGCAAAAGATGCTTCCGCATGTGTATCGGGTATTGTTTCTCTTCAGAGTCTATAATGATTAGAAATATATTTATGAAATATACATGGGCAGAGCTATAAATATATTCTAGTGGTCCATATACCAAAAATTGTTTTCAAGATAAAATAAATTTTAATGGGGGCTATATAATAATTTTTAATTTTAGTCAATGTATATGAGAATTTTTTTTAATTTTAGTGGGGAAAAGCAATTAAATTGCGAACATAGAATCAATGTTAGTAGGGATTATATAAGAATTATTTATTTTTAGTAGGGACAAAGTATGGACGATATGAGAATTTTTTATTTTAGTGGGGTAAATTGTAAAAATTATAAATTTTTTTTGGTAAATTTAAAAGAAAAAAAATTTCAGTAGCCCCCCACTCGGCCCCCAGCTCCGCCGCTGTGTACATATGTTTGGTTACATTTTTCAGAATATTTCCATGAAACACCAAACATTAGAATTGGAAACCTACACTTAATTTGACTCATTTCAAAATTAAAAATTAGATTTGTTTTGATTATTACAATTTCTTAGTTTGTAATTTAAAATTATTAGAGTATAACAATGTCTATGTTCCTAAATTTTAAACTGTATGGTAAGAGAGAAAAATGGTGAGAAGATGAAAGTAAAGGATCAACGGGTCTCCTATTTCATACGTTTCCATTAAAAAGTGGAGGATTAATTCTTAAGAGAATGCAGGCTACAACTTATACTTATATTGTCAAATTAAAAATTTTTTTTAAATCCTTATCTTAAAGAAAAATAATATTAATTTGGATTATTCAAATAGTCATTTACTTGATCCTTCATTCTTTCCTTATTTTTTTTTTCCTATGAAAATGAGAGAAGACAAAAAAATATTTGAGACATCAAAGAGATCCTGACTATTTGACACCCCTTAGATGAACTCATCCTCTACGTACTAAAGCAATATTTTTTCTCTTTATAGTGATACACATGATAAGGGGAAATTTAATATCCTTTCTCTTAGTTACATTTTCATTATCTTATATATGTTTTTTCTTCTTTCTTTCCCTCTTACGAAATGGAGTGTTAGAACTAGTCAAATTTAATGAATATTATGAGGTTTACTCTTGAATCATATGTACGCGCGGCAAGCTTATCGAATCTTGATAAGACCTATTAGACATAACAAATACGATGAATTAAATAGTTTTTATATTGCGAGAATATGGTAAATAATCTTCACTAAACCTATTTATTCTCTCTTCATTAATTATTTTGATAGTACCTTTCCAAATTATAAGCATGAATATACGTTTTCTGATATGTAGATGACTAGATGAGAGACAATATAGAATAGAGACGAAATATTGTGTATAAGAAAAAGAACGCCTGAGACCAAGACATATATAAGAGGTGATTGTAATATGTATTTATCTTTATATATATATATATATATATATATATATGTATATGTATGTATACAATGAACTCCATTTAAAACTTTAAATTATCGATTGTGATCGATTGTAATCGTCAATAAAACAAAGTTAATGTCAATAAGATAAGCAGACTTTAAAGTTAACATGCAATAAAATCTAACCATGTAATCGTAAATTTAGTGGACGAAGACTTTTGGAAAGATCATGAACTCAACAATGGTATGTTGAGATAGAGGTTATTCTTTTAGGGTATCCTTAAATCTGAAATTAAAAGAACTGATTGCTTTGAGAAAAAATTGAATAATAAACCAAAAGAGAAAATGACCTCTTATAAGCTTAGAACTCATAAGGAGAAGGGTTTCGAATTGAACAAATCTTAACGATTTCACTTTTGATGTTTCTCTTTTGTTTTGTTTTCCTTTGGTTGTCTTTCTAGTTTTCATTTTTGTCTTCGTTTTGTCTTTTTCTATTTTAAATTTGTATTTTTTTTCTCTTATATATTTTGTGATTTACAAAGAAAAAAATTATAACACATATGAACCATAGTAGATCTAAAAAGGAAAAGGAAAGAAATATCGATATTTGTTTTTTTTTTTTTTTAAAGAGAGATAAAGTTGAAGAAAAAGATAAAAAGGAACATAATCGTTCTGAGTAATTTAAAATCTCTTCCTGCTTTGAACCCTAAGTTTATATGGTTATTTTTTTCGTCGAGTTGTTGAGTTATTTCTTAGTTGGTCTATCTCCATCAAATTCTTTCCAGAAATCTCTAATCTTTCTAAAGAATAGTCTGATGCTATGAAATAATTGGGTGGCGAAACAATTTGATAGAAAACTGATAAAATTGTGTGTTTGATAAGAAATAAAGAAACAAGGGAAAGGAAAATAAAGTGGATAAAATTGGAGCAGAACCAACCAATTTTTGTCTTTCCAATATTGGGTGAAAAACTTAAATCCTCCTTTTTTTTTTTTTCTTTTTTTAAAATTAAGGGTGGGGAGATTCTAACTCTTCACCTTTTGGTGAACTTATCAGGTATGAAATTACCGTTACGCTATGCTTGTAACCACCGTAAATCCACCTAATGATACATTTAGTATAGCTTTTTTTTTTCTTATTTTTAAACTAAAATAATATGAATGTGAATATAATAAAACTTATACAACTTTTTTATTTTCTTTCCATCCTTTCTTGCAAACAACCTAAAAGAAAACTTAAAATTCTCTCCATTACTCCAAATTTCTATCTTTTGTAAGTTTTCTCTCTATCTCTTTTCTCCTTTTTTTTTTTTTTTTTTTCATTCTTACCAAACAGAGGTTGAGTGTTGAACATCAGTACATTGTCTGCTTCAAGATTTTCAAATTTAGGAAGAAACTATATTCCCGATATCATCTCATGAGATCATCTTGTTGATAAACTGTAATCGATTGTATTGGAATGACCAATCTCCGAATTAATAGAATTGATAAAATGATTTTTTTTTTGTAGTCTTAAAACTGTTTGTCGTTTCTCAGTAAGTTTGATGAGCTTGCCTTTCGTTTATTTTTAATTGAAGGCAATGTACGTAATTAATTTATGAAAAAAATTTCTGTCACTACCTCGAACATATTTAAGGGTGCGTTTGATGTTGAGATTGAGTTTAAAATAAAATGAAATTTTTAGGTTGAAATTGATTGATTTTTCAAAAATTAATAATAATTTTTATAGACTTTTTCAGATAAAAAAATATTAAAAAAAAAACCAATTATAAAGTACATTTGAGTTTAAAAAAATTATAAACGTAAGCTTACTCTAGATATGGAATAACTTTTGTATTCTAGTTTATTCTTCGACCGCAGTGGTCCAGCTCCACTCGAATTTATGCTGTGCTTTAGATTAGTAAAATTTTTATTTTTAAAAAGAATTCAACTTTTTCTGCGGCTTTTCTCATTTCATGATTCTTGTGTATGTCCACATCGGAATATTACTTTTTTTTTTTTGGTCCGGCTTCTATTTTAGAAAGTTCCCCTATTCGATGGTAGCGTTAACCATATTCAATTAGAGATGGAAATATTAAAGTCCGGAACGTAACCTAGACCCATGACTCCTTTACAGTCTTTTTGTTTAGCGACCTTAAGATTTTACAATTCTATATTTTTAAAAGTTTATAATGCACCAGTAGTTTTACTCTCAAATATATTATTTTATCAAGTAATATAAACTCTAAAAGCTAATTTTTATGTACAATTGTTTAGAAAGTTTTATTTGCACTGATCCTAATTAATCATATCTAGTCATACCCTATCATTTCTCTTTCTTTCTTTCTTTCTTTCTTTCTTTCTTTTTTCCTGTGTTTATTATTTCAAATTTAAGGACTCAATTTTTTTATAAAGGGTTACAATGCTCCTTATTTGGAGTTAGAAAATACAAATTCAAATATAAAAGTATAGATTAACAGAAAAATGAAATAATGGACCCCAATAAAAATTTCTCACTTCCTTATTGTATATCCTAGGCCCTTGAAAAATCAATATGGGAATTTGAATTATCTATTTTCTTTTTTTTTTTTTTAGACTACAATCCATTTAAATTAAAAAAAATAAATAATTAAAAAAAAAAGCGAATAAGAATACTATTTAACAATTTAATTTTTAGGTTTCGTTGAATCAAATAAATCTCTGCTTTGAGATTTTAGCTCGGGGTATTTGACATCCGTCGAAGAAAAATTAAACATCCTCTACTAAAGAGATAATTTTCCAATCCACCGATCTTTCGTATTTAATCCAAATATTCTTAATTAAATCAAGAAATGTCCATGGCTTATCACCGTGAAGAAGATGAACTCTTCCAATAAGAGCAAAATAGGCAGATTGCAACTCTTTTAGTAAAATAATAATAATAATAATAATAATAATAATAATAATAATAAAATGAAATTTCGAGATCTTGATTGCAATGTAATCTCCTTTATTAACAACCCATTAATGCTTCTTAATTTAGAATCAATGGAGGGTTTGGGTCAATTTTGAAGGAGATAGGTCCTCAAGAGGTTGAGATAAAGAGCACGCTTTTTTCTCTATGGATCTCTTTAGTGCTCTAGGGCCACATGGTTTTGGCAGACTTTTTTTTTTTCCATAAAAAATGTTCTCTTATGATTCATAAGCTTTATCAGATTTGAATAATGTTACATATCACACACTAATATAATGGGTTCACAGGTGGGCTTCACCCTCTATTAGTTATGATGTTCAATATCTCTGATGCTTCCAAACATTTTTCAGAAAATTCTCCTTATAGGTCCGCTTGTTTATAACTTAAATTCCAATTTCATAGTTTTGATTCCTAACGGTAAATTAAAAAGGTAATTTATTTATTTATTTATTTGCTGATATGTAATGTCGAGCTTAATTAATATACTAACTTAAGTTTAATAAATATGTTTAGCACCTAATGGATTTTGCTAATTTTTTAGTTACAGTAATGTTAATTATTTTATATTGTTTACAAATAATGTGCTATTGAAATTGGTTAACAACATGGTTTTTGAGCAATTGGGTAAAAAAAGAGTTGATAACACCATAAGAGAAGTTGATCGTTGTGCTTGATCCAATTGGTATTCTATATATGAATGTATAATATAAAATTATAGACTGCACGATAAATGGGATTTTATTAAAATTTGGAATAATGAAAATAATTTGTTAAAGCCTATAACACGATTTTAGATTTTGTAGGCACTTTATGCAATTTGAGAACTTGATTTATTGCTTTTCTTATATGAGATTTACACTTGTCCTTAAGATGTCCAAAGATTGTTAAAACGAAAATATTTCACCTATTCATTTCTGTGTTTCATTTGGTGCTTCCTTATAAATTTCTCTATAGCAAAACTCCAACAGATTTTCTTACTCATCAAATCTTCTTTGCAAAGCTCTACACTTTTGAAAAACCAGAGATAAAAGTAGGCATTCTTACTCTCTAAACTCACAAAATAAGATGATACCAAGCTGCCCTTTAGAACCTCATTCTCGTATTTAAGCCAATATACATGTTTTTTTTTTTTTTTTTTTCATGTTTTGGGTTCAAAGTGTGGTTTTTCAACGTTTTTGGAACCCAAATTTTAAAAGTTACCTAAGGCAAGTTTGAGTTATGAACTTTTGGGGATTTAAAGCTAGAATTGGTTTGAATTCGTTTTTCCATTTTTCATGTTAATTTCAGTGTCTAATCTTTTGATTAAGTTGATTGTTGATTCAAGTGTTTAATTTATTAGTTTCTTTAAGATTCTTGATATATTCTCGTATTGAGAGTATCTGCTACCATTATGGACAGTTTTAAGTAACTTTTTTTGTTTTAAAATTGTTTAATGTGTTTTTATTTAGTTGCATGAAAGTGTTGGGTCGGAAAACACTGCAAAAATATGGTTTTTAAAATTTTTTTGAAGATCAACTTAATTTTGGGCATAATATATCTTGTCTCCTTCGTATTCAATCTATCACGAACGTTCTCGTAACGGTTAGTCTTCTCCACACTTGGTCTTCCATGCTATTATTCTCTCTTAGACTCAACCAATTTGTGGGAGCTATTAGATCAATCCGGACGTCGATCGGACTTTAGTTCTTTTTCTTGGTAATGCCTTTTTAACTCTAACAGTAGAAACCCTAGAAAGCCTCCGCCCTCAGGAGGCTACAGAAAATATTGTCTCTCTTGTTTCAATAGTCTCTGTTGTGTGGCTCTAACCCTATGAGACAACTCTAATGTCTTTTAATAGCACTAGGATTATATATGGTACGTAGGAGGGAAAAATTCCCTTTCTGCCCCACTTAATCAGCACCCGGCACCCACTCCCTAAGCCCTGGGAGTGGGCCCCTACATGGAGAGGTGCTACATGTCATTCGCCTACGACTTCTTTGTGTGGATCTTCCAATTACAGTCCAACACTTGTCCCACACAAGATAATCAAATTAATCGATTTAATTTAAAACTGATATGTTATTTTTGTTTTAACAATTCAAGTAAATATGTTCACGAAAATATCTTATGTGTAACTGATATCCTTATTGTCACATAAAATATACGTGATCAGTGTCCTAGTGTCATATGTTATTGTATAGATACTTGATACCGACTCTCGACATGGATCCTTTATACACTATAATTGGAATTGGAATGATAACTCCGATCAGATTCTATAAATATGCCAATATCATATTAAATCAAGCCAAGTACGTCCACGTCATAACTCCCCATACATGTTATTGAAAATTGGATATCATTAAATTAATTTTATTACAAGAGAGGTATAGTGGAGCATAGCTAGCTAAAACTAGCTAGCAAATCTCATACAGATCAAGCATTTTAAGTTCCGCTTACACCAATATCCATATTTTTATTACAAAGTAGTAGCATTGCATGAAATAATGCCCACACAATAATAAAAACACGCGTACGTAAACGTTTTATTTTAGGGAAGTACATATGTTGGGTTTCACTCTTGTCGACTAAAGAGGAATATTTTACTATTTGTCCTTTTCTTCAACAACTGCCTTGTGAATTTGCAGACCCCCTTTCCATTTTCCGCTCCACACTTCATAGAGCCCGAAATAGAGTTTTTGATCCTCCGAGCTGGTCTGCGGATCAACCTCAATCGTGAACTCGTCATCCAATGGAACTTTGAAGATCAGCGTAGTAGCGGTTTGGTCCTTGAGTGAAACCTTTGTCCACTTGTACCTTCCTTTACGCCCTATCTTACCCATCAGGTAAACTTGGCAACCGTTCCAACCAAAGGCGTCTGGCTTGAGTGATAACTCAAAGTATATTTTATACTTTTTTCCTTTCTCTAGGTCAGGAGTTGAGGCTGTTACCTCCAGCCACGAAACTTGAATAAGCTCTGCGGGACCAACATTGGGAGACCTAAAGTACAATTACTATTGTTAACGCATTCAAAATATGAAACCGAGTGAATCTACTATAAAAACTGATTTTCAATGCATTTTTAGCCTTCTAGTTTTTGTCAGTTATGTGGTTTTTAGTTTGGAAGAAATTTTCCATTTGGTGTTGTAATATCTTGGTTTTCTTTCCTTAAATATAACATTGTAATTTCTTTTTTTTTTTTGATAAATTGATTTAGGGACTTTGTGCGAGATGGGTTAAGGTTTTGGGTACCTAGGTTAATCTTATTTTGATATCAGTTGTCTCTTCTTTTAAAAAAACAAAAAAAAAAAAAAAAAACAAAAAAAAAAAAAAACCTGAAACCGAGTGAATCTGTTGCAGCATTATAACCGTAAAACATCATGGACTACTTGTTCCACCACAGCTGAAAAAGAACTGCTGTTATACGCAAAATTAAGATATGTTTTACCATGAATAAACTTGGGTTAACATCGTTAATTAAATCTAATGAAGTTTGCCAATTAATAAATCCTTAATTTCAATAGATTTTTTTGCTTAAGGGAATTTGTATGCATCAACTGGTGAGGTTATAACTAACCATACACTGACTCTGACATATAATAACTCTCGATATACATGATTACTCATAGAAATATCCAAGTTAGAAAAAAAAATTCTAGTAATTGAGTTAGGAATTTGTTCTTATTGCACGCAATGACATCCTAACTTTTCTAAAGAGAAGAATATTTGCATGTATAATATTTTGGACAAGTGTGTCTTCCTTTAGACAATTAAGTTCAAAGTTATCTCTACTAGGGTTAAGCTCGGTGGGATGAAAGAGGAGGGATTTTGATAGGAACTCGGAAATTTCGAATTTGAGATTTGTCTACAGTGAGTGGGAGCTATATAGGCCCCGGCCCCTATAGAATAGTAAAAAAATAATAATAAATAAATAAAATCAGAGATGTCTCAATTTAGTTGAAACGCACAAATTTAAGCTAGGTTTTGTTAAGATTAAAGACAAAAGCCTTACGGTTGCTCTAATTTGTCCGGTAAACGCCAGTATCGAGAGTCACCACCCCAAACAATGCTAAGCCCGCGTGGATAAAATGTGATTATCTTTTTTCCATCCTGTAACTGAAGAAATTATTCGTATTTAGTAAATAATATTACAGCCTCGAAAAATGGAAATATTTATCTGTTCATACAGATATAATAAAATGCTAATTTTCTACTACTGATTAAAAAAAATAAGAAGGAAAAAGAGAGAGTAAACGTACCTTATCCTTTATAATTGAGTCTGCCTCAGCCTCGTGATGAGCTTTTGTGGCCATTATTTGAGTAAAATATCAAATAATAAAGAATTTTTCAAATGATTTTCCTTTTACTTCTTCTTCTTCTTGTGTTTTCTGCTTGGGCTCTGGCTCTCTTATATATGTATATATAGCCCATTATATACACAAAGAATGAAAATAAATGGTGTATTGAAAAGCAAAAAGAATATCAAGTGGGGATACTTTAATTCGGAAGTGATTAAAGGAATGTTATTCCTTTCTGGCTTTGTGAAAGGAACAAGAATATCAATTGGACCGTTTTATGAACATGAACATCATAAAATAAAATATACACATATATATATATATATATATGAATAAATAAATAACAAATGAAAAAGGGGAATGAAAATGTTATTAGGAAGTGGTTTCTATCCTGACGTAAAGAATAAGTCCACTTGAAATTGATGATAAGATTATGTCGAGGGTTATCCAAAATTGGTTCGAGCCAACCAAAATGAAAGTAGATCCTACCTACGTAGACACACGTGTATTTTCGGATGTGCGGGAAATGTTAACTCTATTTAAGGAAAAATTAAACAATGAACCTAAGGAGAAAAAGGCCTATAATTAATAGCTTAGAGTTCGCAAGGGAACGGGTTTTAAATTGAGAAAATACTAATGATTTCTCTTCGTTATTTTTCTTGTATTATTTCAATTTCTTAGCTCTGTTTGGCTCTTTTTATTTTGGTTTTGTAAGATCTTTTTTCTTTTATTTGTGGTATAATTTTTCTTATTAAAAAAAAAAAAGACAGGCGTATTTTCAGCCATTTTATTAAATTTTTTTGTATTTAATTAAATTTTATTATTTGTGATTCTGAAAACGGAGAAATAAATGATGTTTGGATAGGTATTAGGAAAAAAAAAAAACACACACACACACACACACAATTTGAAAATTAGTTATTATAACAAAATCAATGAAATCATATCGTATTTTAACAGGGTATTGATATAGATTTATTCCTCTATTAATTATTATTAACAAACTAAAAAAATTGTTTTTAATCTGAGATGAAATGAAAAAATTATGAAATTTAAAACTTAAAACAAATTAGAAAAATTTTTTAATATAAAAATATTACTGTGCAAAATAAGTTTGAAATGAAAATGAGTAAAAGTGTCAGAAAAAGATGAATTTCTTCACCTCATTTTTAGAATAAGATGATTTTAATCTAAACAAACACTATTTTCATTTTTTTTTTTTTTCAAAAATGAAATGTGTCAAACACGCTAACAAACTGCCCTTAAATTTCTATTTGAGCAGAACCCAACAATACAACACTGAGAAAAGTCTGTTAATTCTCTTGGTGGCTAAAAACCAGGCATCATATTGAAATTGCTAAGATACCTATTCTCAATTTCTGTAATTTTTTTTTTTTAAGTTATAGTTTCTAGAACTTATTTATTAATTCAAGAGTCCTGTTAATAAACAAAAATAAAGATTAGTACATCTTTTCGTCCAAAATAGGAATAGGCTAGGATTTTGATAAGTTCATACATTCATTATACCATATCGAAGCTGGGGTTGGACACAATATAGTAGTAACCAACATCCTCTAGGTAGTTTGATAGGACGTACGTTTCTTACTAAATTTTTAGGTTCGAGTCACTCTTATCGTATTAGTTAGAGTATATGACTATATGGGTAATCTTTTTCATGAGTGATATGTACATCATGCAAATAGGCATCTCCTGCGGGGTTGTATGATTATGTCCATCTCTATCTATAACCCTTTTTATAAAAATAAAAACAAAAACAAGGTAGTAAATTTGTACGTCTGAGCGTACACGTTTTTGGCGGAGAACCACGTTAACGAGTGGCGTGAGAGGAAGGTCGTCCTTCGCCAAAAGTTCAGAAGCACTGATCTTTAGTAGATTCTCACCTTTCTAAAATATTAGCCGCTTCTTTACAATCTAAGTTGACGTATCCTAATGGTCGGCATAAAGTAGGAAAATATCAATCAAACTAGTATCAAATTGTTCCTAAACTTATTCAATCAAAATTGTTCCTAAATTGATTCACCAAAAAAAAATCATAAATTTGATATTACAAAAAATATCTCTTGTACATGCTTTTTGTGTCAAAATTTAACTCATTTCAAACACACAATTAATTGAAAATATTATTATTTTTTTTTTATATACCATATCATTGTATGATTCGATATTATTAAATTCCTGACTAGCTTGAGGCAGATAGCATGAGGACGAGTAGGGGCTGTAGTTTCTACTTGATTTCTTTTATTTTAATTTTACTTTAAAAACTTGATAATTTTCTTATTTTGTCTTCATTAAATTATAATAATCGTCATCTATATTCTGCTAAATTTTATCTTTAAAGTTTTATAATATTCCGGTGTTATAATTTCTTCTTTAAAAAAAAATTTTAATGTATGCCACAACTAAATTAATATATGTCACGACTCCACGACCACGTATATATAGTTTCTCGAATCTCTAATTCTAGCCGTGTAAAGTTGAGAAATATTCGTTACTTGTAATTTGTAAGACATTGCTAGCTAGGAAATTGGTCAAGTGCAGCCATGAGAAAGCTTCAAATTACTAAAGCTGAAGGGAAAATGGAATCCAACAAGGAAAACGCCACTCAAGGAATATCTGTCAGGCAAAGAATAATAAAATAGAAAGACCTAGAATCAATTTTATTATATTATTGTAATTTTTTTTATCTTCATGTCTATCAGCAAATATTCTTTTAAGGCCTCAATCTCTCTATCCCACCCTTTGACAGCCAATTCATTCTGAACCTCAGCTGCCTTTATTGAAATGTTTCGTCCCTTTTCTCAAATGGGAAGCTTTCGGTTCATCAAAGTTGTATTATATTATATCCATCCAAATAAAAGTTGGGATTCAAAATATTATTTGGTAGGGGGGGAAAAAAAAAAGTGTCAGCCACGAAAATTTTTGTCGTTATGGATCATTGATTATCTCTTAAAACTGTAATGAACAACAAAATACTAGCTAAGATAAACTGTCGTCGCTAAAGATATAACATTCCAATCGTGGACTGTTTAATAAAATTATAGCGATGAAATTTTGTGTTTATGGTAATTCAGTTTTTTCAAGTATATAATTGACAATTTCTTAGTTTTAAAAATATTAGATATTTAATTTTTATTATAAAAAAGGGGAGAAATGAGTAAATAGCATTTTTTAGAAAATAATTAAAGTAATAAATATTAACTTCTTAAAATAGTTGGAATAAATAACCGTAAATAGAAAAATCACTATATAAATTGAATTTAACTATGTAAATAATCTATTTACTAGAAGTGAATTTCCTATTTACATAGTAAATTAGGTATTTACTTAGTAAATTTATTATTTAACAAATAAATGATTGTTACTTAAAACCGTAAAGAACGAAAAAATGTTTTTTTTTTCCCCTAGCTAAGATAAAATGTCAAAGCTAAAGATATAGGATTCCGATCGTGTTGACTCTATGCTACAATTATAGCGATGAAATTTTGTGTTTATGGTTTTTGTTGGTAGTTCAGTTTTTTCAAGTATATAATTGATTATTGCTTAGTTTTAAAAATATTAGATATTTAATTTTTTTATAAAAACGGGGAGAAGTGAGCAATGTATCTTTGTCTAGAAAATAATTAAAGTAATAAATATCAATTTTTTAAAATTGTTGGAATAAATAACCGTAAATAAAAAAGTCACTATGTAAATAATCTATTTTCTAGAAATGTATTTTCCTAAGTAAACTAGGTATTTACTTAGTAAATTTGATATTTACTCAAAATATTTTGAGAACCTACTATTTATTTTAATTATGTTAGAAAAACTCTTATTTGCTTCAATCTCCGTAAAAAAGAACACTTTTAGGTGGTGATATTTGTATTAGTAAAAATTAAATTGAAATTAGATGTTAATGTTATGTTAGTGGAGCTTGAACAGAATAATGTTTTAGTTTAAAACAAATATTGGAAATAATGATTTAACCCCTCGAGTTTTTTTTTCCCCCCTTTCCTTAAACGAGAAGAGTCCTTCGTATAATAAATGGATCTTTATCTAATGGATTGTCCATATCCCCTACCACTGCAGCAGTTAAATAATTACAGTTTGACCCCAAACATAAGGCAAAATTAAATACAATTTATCAATGAATTGTTGCGAATTAAATGTTAATTAATTTGATCATTTTTAGAGAACTATGCGTAAAATTTACTTCTCATTAAAAATTTCGTAATGGAAAAATAATAAATTAAGTGATTTTAAAACTTAATTAAATATTGCTATAGTTTATACAATTATAATGTAGCCGATACCTGTTTTAAGGTCTTATCCTAAGGCCTAAGGCCCAAGTCCAGTATTTATAAATCGTATCTTAAGATAAGAATGGCTCATTTCTTGGACCCAAGCAATATTTGGAGAACTCAAGTGAGCCGTAATTTGGTAGGTCATGAGTAATCATATTGTCCCATTTATCCTCAATCAAAGTTGGTTTTTTAATCTCTCTTGAAGGGCTTTAAATTGACTTACCAAGATAAATAAGTAATGAAGAAATAACTAAGAAACCCCTTACCTTAGGTAAACCAAGGTGCACCCACCATGAGTAATAGCCGAAAAACCCATTTTTCCTCCATAGTGGCCCTAAATGCCCCGAAGGGTTGATTCTAGAAGCTTAATATAGCCGTTATCAGTGATTAAAACAATTTTTTATGCTTCTTTAATAGTCTCCGGGGCACTCCTTTGCCTGGCTCCAGAGACAAGATAGCTTTCCGAATCTCGATCGAGTTACTCGCCTTCGGTGTTCTTATATAAGGCCTCAATCTAATTGCCTCATCCTCATATCTAGGGCTGAACATGGAAACCACAACCAAATGACACCGTTGGTGACCGCCCGAGTAGTCCCTGACACTTACGTAGCTAAACCTATAAATAAAGGCATGGGTGGTCTGTAGTTTTAGGATTTTAGATTCGAGTAGTAACCAAACCAACTGAAGGTTTAGAATAAGGAGAAAAATTTTCAGAAAACCCTAGTCCCTTCCTCCTTCAGCTCACTAATCACTCATTCACGCGGCCTCTCCAGAGTCACGAACCCAGGTTTCCAGAGACCAAAATTCCAAGCTCGAAATCCTACTAGTGGCGGCCATGTCAGCTACAGATATGACAGTCATCAGGCCCTAAAAGAAAAAGAGTAAGTTGTATACTTTTACATCGTTTAAGAATATATATATGTAATGGTTCATAAATAAAGAGATTACCTTTTAATGGTAGGAGGTCTTTATGGGGTTGAATCCAAGAGCACGATGTCCAAAGCGAAAATATAGATTTTATTAACACGAAAGATGTTATGGATATTTTTATAAGATAAAAGACAAAAATAGCATAAGGATATTTTGATTATATTTCCTAATAATAATTTAATTAAAACCAAGGTTTTTCTAAAACAGATCATCAAAACAAGTTAATTGAGCAAATTTCTCCACCACCCCTATTACAAACAAGGAAACTACAACACAAAATCTAGATCCCAATCGAACCCCTTAAATTTAATGCTGGAGATATGTGAAGTATGGTAGGAGCGGTGCTAGGAAAAACTCCCAAAACAATAGTGACAGCATTCGAAACACTATGACGAGTGGGGGGCGCATGCCATCGACAACAGGTGACGCCTTCTATAGACGCCTTGGACCACCTTTCTCACCTCCCTCCCGCGACTTGGTTCCCAGAGTTTCAGTGGGATCCCACGACAAACATGTCTCAGATCTACAGTAGAATAATGGGGGCCTTTTCCCCTTAAACGGATCCTTTCTAGTGACTGCCCACACTTCTGTCAGCATGAACTCGACTCTGGTGACCTTTGTGACCTCCCAACAAAATGCTAGACAGGCCACTGACCTTAAAGCGCTCCTTCCTTGTTTGCATTCAGACCTTCTCTCCCTAACTTTTACTGAAGGGGAATTAGAATTAGAAGAGGAAACTTGTACCTATATCTGAGATAATTTGAAAATAAATAGTTCTTTCATTAAAAAAAAAACTTTAGATGTTTTAAAATTATAGTTTCCCTTCTAAAAACGTTAATTCATGATTTTAACCTTAAATAGATTTCACATTATCTGAATATGTTAAATTTTCATTCTATTTCTTTATGGAATCTTACACCTTATCTTACATATATAAAAGTCTCATGGCATGTTTACTTTTGTATAATTGGAGTAAACACGGATCACAGTGGATAGGCTTTAGAGTTAGGAATCCGAGTCATAAGACGCTATTTAATTGGGTTCCAGGAATCAGAATCGGAATTATTGCCAATCTCATTCATGCGTTTACTTAGACCAAGAATCAAATTCACTTTTTATAAATTTACTTATATACCCTTTCAGTTATTTTTGTTTTCAATTTAAACAAGTAAATTATAATATCAAGATTAATTTTGAAATAAAAAAAAATAAAAATTGAGATTAATTTTGTTTATTTAGTAAATATTAAACCTTTTTTTTAATATAGATTTTCTTTTAAAATACGTAATGTTTTATCCTAATGATTATTATATTATTAAGATTATTTTTCAAATAAAAAAGTCAAAAATTAATATAAATATTTTGTTTTAGTGAATATTGAAATTTATATATATATATATATATAAGTTTTGTTTAGAAAAAAAAATGTTGAAATAAATTTGTACAACTAAAACATACGACACTCTTGAAAAGAGAATAATACAGTAGAAGGAAAAAGATTAGGAAAAAGAAAAAAGTTGAATATTTTATTTTTTCTTTTCAATTGTTAGACAAGAAAGTAAAATTAGGGATAAAATAATAATTTAATTTTATTATCAAGAATAAAAGTGTTAATCCAATGGGGGGCTTGATATTGTTAATCTCGTTATTCAATCACAAATTAGTGGAAGTCCTACACAATTTTACTCTCATTCTACGATAAAAAAATATATAAATATGAGATTAATTCTCATTTCCCATTATAATTCTTTATTTCTTATAAGTAAACATGCCATAATGTTGAGCTTCGACATGTCCAGTTCCCCTCCCCCCCCTCCGGGTTTTTTTTTTTTTTTTTTTTTTTTTTTCATTTCGTCGTTTGATGCCAATATCCTTTCTTTTTCTTAGCGTTTGTGTTTTTTTTATTCGTTTTTGCTTTTCTTAACTCATTTTTAATCTTTTATACCTTAATTATTTTTCCCTATTATGTAATTATTTTGCAAATATACGCTCACAGATATTTTTTCTTATCTCTTCAAGTACCTTGACCCTTTTATCGTGAATGTGACTTTTATAATTACCGTTTTCTTAATTGTCCTATTGAATTTGTTTTTACAAATATTCCATTATTTAAACATCATATTATTCTCACATGTACTTTTGTTAATTTCATATATTATAACTATGTTTCTCTGTAAAAATATTTTTTTTAATTATATCCCCATTGTATCCTTCTATTTTTCTCCATGTTTTTCTTATTTGCTTCAAAATATATTTGTAACAATACTTGATGAAAATACCTTTTATTTATAATTTATGCCTGCTACAATAATTTTTATTCTTCAATATGTTTGGAAAAAAAAAAAACAATTTTAACATGCACGTGTGGGAACGTGCTAATAAACTAGTATAGATAAATGAGCCATTTACGTAACAATTGAAAAAAAAAATAATAATAATAAGGATAATTTAACATGTAAAGTTGCAAAATTAAGAACCAACATATTCACGGGCCCTTTGTGAAAATAATCTTTTCGCAAAAATTTTATTCAAGGATTAAAGAGAGTTTCATTGAACTGAAAGTTCTGCTATGCTTGAAAAATAATAAATAATTAATGAAAACAAAATGGAAGAATCATAAATAAATATATATATATATATATATATATTTGCTGAAGATAATGAACCATATATGTTTCTACTAGATCAATTCATAAACAAGGCATTTGGAAGATACTTTCTTAATCTACATACAAATCTAAAAAGATTTCACTCTCTCTCAAAGAAAAATAATGCGAAATCTTCGGTTCCCTACGTTTCTATGGCCTGCAAAACCTTTTTAGCTCTCAGGATCAGTCAAGTCCGCGGGACTATCAAGTTCACCCATACTAGCAGAAACAAAGGACTGGAAGGACTCTTCCGTTGAGAGCGATGAAATGGTGTCATCCGACTCTGAAACAATTTCGTCATGGATAATCAAGTCGTCCTCATCAATTTCCGACATCTCAGATCCTTCTGCTCCCAAAAGCAGTTTGTTGATGGCTGATTTCGCAGTTTCGACAAACCATTCATCCTCAGGGAGTGCACTGATAACATAAAAGAAAATTTAGTCTTACGTTGAGAATCAGAGATCAGCAAGAATAAAAAAAACAAACAAAAAACAAAAAACAAAAAAACAAAACAAAACAGAAACCTGGTAATCTACCTATTTGGATCTATGCCTCTAGCAGAGAAGGCGCTGATGGCGCGAGCAGTTATGGCTGATGCAATCTGGTGCACATGTCGTGACGGGTAACCCGCAAAACGAGCAATTTCGACGGTGAAGTGCATATCAAGAATTAACTGTAACGAAAACAAAAGGGACAATTAACGAGCTTAATCAGACGGAGCATAAGAGTGCCCTACCAGACTATTATAGAGCACAGTTCTAAGATCAGAATTTAAGCAACTCCAGGTCCCAAAGAGTTCTTTAACTGCATACAAAGTAATGTACGTAGGTGATAAGAGCAACGTTCTAGGAAAAAAAATATATACAAAAAAAAAATGTTCAAGGAAACAAAAAATCGAAGTACAAAAAAATACGACTACAGAAATTATCTTTTCATGTAACTACATTTGATGGCATTTTTGGTAAGGAAAGTAATTCTCCCCTTTCTTTAGGAATCGAAACTTAATTTCAGTGGTACAAGGCTGGAATTAAAGCTCCTCCTCAACCAAGAAAGTAACTAACGCTGGTGGGACTTGGTTTAATTCTCTAAAATAAAAGTAAACATCATGATTTAAAATGAGGAACTTTGATCCCTTAGCTCTCTTTACCAATTTGTTTGATAAGAGGGAAAGATGGCGCCAAAAAAGAAAAGAAAGGTATAAACATAGGTGAGGAAAATAAGGGCAAGGGAAGGGCCTTTCTCTTATTGTGTTTGGCATGGATTCCCCTCTCTAAGTCTAATCCCTCCACTTTTTTTTTTTTTTTTAAAGCGGTCTAAACACCACGTATCGAGAGAGATTAAAATCGAGATTCTTTGAAGGAATCGAAATCCCTTACCCAATCCGTTCTCTCCTACCAAACCATTATAGATCCTGAAATCTTTCCAGTAATTCTCTCACCCCGTCCCTCTCCCACCACTTTTCCCTCCTATTAAACAAGCTCTAAAAGATTTGAGATAGTCCCTCTGACCTATTGTGTCATGCTATGAAGTCAAAGACCTTTTCAGTATGCAGTTGTGAGATAAGCTCGTTCTCAATGTTTTAGATTGACTATCACGACTCAAAAGCTCTTTGAAACACCCATGTCACGAAAGCAAGTAACAACTCTAAGGTTAAGTTCATTCAAGGATAGCAGGGGTACAACCGCGGCTTGATTTAATTCGAGTTTAAGCACTCTTCATCTGCAAGGCGGGGACATCTAAGAAGAATCATAGTTTTGTGGGGGAAAAAAAACAAAGAATCCACCACGGTTTTATTCTCATTACAAAATGGAACCACCGTTCTAGGAATGTATCAAGACTCTTTCATTGAATCGACGCATACCTTTACACAAGAACATCTAAAGCCTACTTGACAAGCATAATAGAAATTCCGTTCCATATGAAGCAAGTTACGTCAGAAATAATGGGTTACAAAAACAAATATCTTTTGCTGCTTCTTTGGAGGATATTCTTCATCCTCTTTCACGGATACATTTTTTCTTTCCCTTTATTAAATTTATTCAATATTCCCATATCACTATTTGTCCCAACACCCCTGCCGACTTATACTGTTTAAGCTCATTGTTAGGATTCTCCTCAGCCAACCCCCCTTGTTCCATCCTTTTTTATTTTTTCTTTTCTTTTCTTTTCTTTTCATTTCTTTTTCCTCAAGCGAATAGAATCTTGAAGCAAGCAAAAAGAATATTTACAACATCTTATTCTAGCTACTAAAGAAAATAAAAGTTAAAGTCGAAAGAATATACCTGCTGCAACCCAAGTGGCTGAAGAGAACCTGAATCATCCTCAAAGACGACCCAAAACTCTTGTTCATCGGATAACCACATTACAACTGTCTCTGTTAGTCTAGCGAGCAAAATTTTCTGGATCTTTTCTTTTCCTAGTAATACATCTCCAGCCACAGTTGCTAACTGCTGCAATTTTGCAAACAATGCCTGCAATAAAAGCACTCGATCCGATTACAGAGGGAAAAAAAAAATGGAAGATGGTAACAGATGTGCATAACCTAGCAAGGTGTATGAATAAATGCAAGATTATGGTCAAATAAGAGTGTTTCAAGCTTTACAAGAAACCACAACTTGATATTGCAATGGACAAAAGAGACATGTTTCACAAATAAATCAGCTGCAAAAAATTTTCTCAATCTATTACCTAAGAATACACATTTCTTCCTCAAATTAAAATAACACAAGGGAAGGAGAAGGGGGTGACGGGGGAGGTGGGGGTTTGGCGGGCAAGCAGGCAGTTGGAGGGGAGTGGTGAGAGATAATTGAGACTTACCGCAATTTGAGAGTCAGTGTGGTTTACTTTGCCACAGCAAAAGAACAAAAACAAAAACAAAAATAAAAAAATAAAAAATAAAAACCAAAAAAAAAAAATACAAAATACAAAACAGGAAAAAAAAAAAAAAAACAAAAACAAAAAAACAAAATATATATATATAATACAAAACTCCGTGAAAACATTCTAAAATAGCTAAATGAGCCGACAAATTTCTCAAATGAAATAGTGGAGAAGTCTAGTGACCCCTAAATAAATTAAACAGCAAATGGACATGCACACTAATCATGTAGTAGCATCAAAGAATTCTCAAATCTCAACAGTAAAGTAAGAAGTGAGACCTGAAATGGAAGTGAAGGCAGAGGATCAGAGTCCCAATGTAAATCCTCTCCATTTCCATTTAAATATATTTGTGCATTTAATCGTGTTTTTCCTTCTCTCGAGTAAATGAAACTCAAAACATATTGCCGACAGAAATGATCTCGAAGCTTGTCAAATGAATGCTGAAGATGGCGCTTCCACTCTTTTAGTTCTGCTGTCGTGTTCGGATTAGACCTCGCATTTTCCGCAGGTCCATCTTTTAATTCCTGACTTCCATTCTGCGGCTTCCAAAGTGTTACCACAGCTTTAGGCAGCAGTTCATCCACAATGGTAAACGCTATTCCCAAAATTGAGAGCTGTTCTGAGTCTGTCTCAGCTCTAAAAGGAACGACCTCTTTCAGCTCTGCAATATTGTCATCGTCTGAGGGGCCAGGTAAGGCTTTGATTAGAGAATCCATGTATTTATCAAATAGATGTCCAATTCTACTCAATATGTTGCCTCCAAAATGCAAAATTGTCAATGGAGTGAGCTGTTCCAATAAAACCTGCAAAATGAGTTTGAGTGCCAAAGTTAAAAAAGAAAGATAAACAGGTTAAACTTAGCACATCCTTACAAAATGAGTATGTTCTCATCAGTTAAATCAAAGTTGACGCTGACCAAAAATATTTACGCAAATATAAGCTTCTGCAGTGTCCTCTTTTTATTCCACTTCAAAAAAAAAAAAACCTCCAAGGGTAACTATATTCAAGAACCTATACGGCTGGGTTCTAGTCAAATTGATAAGTGCCGAACTATCAGATGTCAATCATAACTTGAACAGTTGAAAGAAAGAACATGTTTGTATACACACAAGTTACAAGAAGACGAGAAATGCACATGCTTCATTAGAAAGAACTTCAAACATCAAAATGTCATAGTATAAGAATATCCGCAAGAAGTCATCCTAGCAATAGACAACAGCAAACCAGAGAAAGAAAGAGAGAATATACGAATTTTCCAGCTTGATGCATAGGGATTAATGATAATAATTTACAACAAAATTAAATTCAAAGTACCAGCCTACTAATTAAAGGTGCGTGAACATAATGTTCGTAGTGATATAAGGTCAAGTGCAAATAAGATTGAATGTCATAATAATGTATTGAATCAACGTGTGAAGATCAACTTACTTCAACAATGGACATAAATCGTATTCCACTATCAACAAGCACGCTATCTGATGATGGTGCAAATGTGGACAACAGAGGTGCAAAGCGAGGTGAGAAAGGCATGCTTTCATCAGGTTCCATCAAACCAAGCATAACTTTCCTAGCCCGTCTAAAGTTCAATTCTAAAACTTCTTCAATAAAGGGGTGCAAAAGAACCAGAACCAACTTGGACAGTTTCAGGCCCTGCGATTCAAGTGCCAAACAGTAGTTGAGACTAGCCTGAACACATACGCTAGCAGCTCGTAAAGCAGAAATTGTCTCAGAAGAGGGTGCATTCTCTTTGATCACCCGAACGAAGAACTCAATTTCCCACTCTGCCCACTGAACAATCCTATTTGTATAAACGGGATCGTCACCAAATATCAAACCTGATTCCTTTCTTGTCAGTGAGATTATAGAAAATACAAGCCGAGATAATGTTGTTGGATATGTCCGCGGGCAGATAGAACAAGAAGGAAGAAAAACCTCAATGCTTTTCTGAATACGAGAACCGTAAAATTTCAGCAGTAACTGGTGCGCCAAAGGACCTTTCCCAAGTTTAATTAAACCAGATAAGGCCTTCTTCAACTCAAGGACACTAATAGAAGGTTGTTCAGCAATCTGAACTAGCAGATCTTCAAGCATTTCCTTTCTTCTCAAGAACTCAGATTTGTATGAGGACCCTTCTGTCGGGAAAGCATCTCCCGAGGTTTTCAGCTCTGCAGAGTTTTTCTCTTCGGCATCTAAAGCCTCCAATGCCTCTTCTATTTTATGTTCAGCCAAGAGAACATCAATGTTCTCCAAAAATTTCTTGTGATCATCTAGTTCATTAGTGGTGGGATCTTCAAGCTCCACACTCTCAGGCTCTTGCGTAGCTTCTTGGGTTTTATCACCAGTTTGGTTCCACTCTTCTAATTCACGAGAGACTCCCGTCATCAAATCTTGCACAAGAATCCCTTGGGATGAAATATGTTTCCGCAGCTCAATCAACTCATACTTCATTTCTTTAGCCTCTTCAGATATCCTGAAATTATCAGTAGATCAAACCGATACACATTTCAACCGGAGCTTCAGAAGAAGAATAGGAGCCATGACTAAAAACAGTTGTTGTATGTAGATTCCAATGCTTCTAATTAATCCAAAAGGCATGAATATGTTACCTTTCAAAATTCTTTTTCTCTTTACTTTTTCGTACATGGGGTCATAGATCAGAGTTCAAAAACACCATGTTTTTAAGTTGGATAAAATTAGCTTAATTTTCAAGATAGCTTGTGTGGACGTAAGACTACTAAGTACCACGTTCTTTCCATTTTCTCTTTCTTTTTGAGTAGTGTTTTTATTCCGAAAATCCTACGTACTGCTCTCATTCGTGTGTAAAGTTATCAAACACACACAACACGGCTGGGAGAGAAATATATTCCTGTAATGATTTACACATATATATATACCTCAAGAAAGCCAAGTACTTTGTTTGCGTATTCCCACATAAGTTTTCCACTGCATCCTTTAAATCCAGGAGTTCACAACAAAGTTTTCTAATTCCCTGCACAAATAGAACTGTGTCAGAAAACAAAACAAAATGCCAACAAAATAAAATGTAATTACAATAAAATAAAAACAACAATAACAACAAGAGCTCAATACTCATTAATGCCAGCCAGATTGAAAACGCGTATTCTCCTTCTTTTTTTTTTGTATTTTTTTTTTTTTTTTTGGATGACAAAAATAAATAAATAAATAAATAATGCTAAAACATGAAATACTTATTCGGAGAAAAACCAAAGCAAACCCAGATATACTCATCAACATTTACATGGATATACAAGAATCCACAAACAGCATTCCAACAGTGGGATGCAATATACAGAATCCACTGAAACATACTAGATTGTTATATAACTAAAAATGAAATTTTAAAACTAAACTTAAATAATTACAGATTGAATTTAAACCGTCAAATTACTTGAGGTATATCAATTTAGAGAAAAACCCAAATGGGAAAACAGCAAACAGTTGCTGCAAAATTCACTAGAAATGGTTAAAAAATCATAACAAAAAATAAAAAAGGAAGAAGAAGAAACCTTTTCGGTGTGGGACTGGTAGAGAGAGTCGACCTTTGACTGGGGAATGATGCTCTCTATTGAGGGAAAGTCGTCTTCTTCTTCAGAGCTCTCCATTTTTCAACTTTTTAGTTTCTCCTTCGACTTTCCTCAACGATTCAGTCACTAAATATGTCAAATAATTTAATAAAAATGACAAAGAAATATGCCCTTTTGCGTTTAGAATTAAAGTTCTGTAGTGGGTTTGTTTGCAAAAAGGTACGGGTCAAAATGACAACCTCAGAAATTTAAAATTAATAAAATAATATTTTTTTCATTTTAATATTTAAATATAAGAATGCCGTTTCTGATTATTTTTTATTGTTCGAGGTCATTTTACTAATTAAAATTTTTTGATAACTTTTAAAAAAGTGGTTTAATCATTTTGCGAACCACATTTGCGAGTTGTTGAGAGTGTAAGTGAACTTTAGAGTTTGTTTTTTTTTTTTCAATTTCTATTAAAATTGTCGAAAATTAAGGTTGGAGAGCCTATTTTGATCGACCAATTCAATGAATAACCTGCCTTTCTTTTTTTTAGTAAAATGATCATTTATATATATATATATATTTTTTCAGATTTGATCAATCAATCATTCACTTGAAAATTGATGATCTACAATTTGATTAATCAATGTACTAATTTATCAAATTAATTTTTTTATGATGAATAAATTTCTTGATTGATCATTTTAAAGGAAAAAAAAGATTTTTAACTAATTTTTAAAAATCTGATCATTTATTTGTTACAAGACCATAAAAAATATATATTTGTTTACCTCTAAATTCTTTATTGTCCTCAAATTTATTTTTTAACAAAGAATCTAATGATAATCATTTCTTGTTTTTAACACTCCACACGTGACTACCTACTTCCCTAGATTGGCATAAGATTCCAATATCCGACCTCCTACTTGATGAGATCCTTAAGGTTGAATTTCACGTTAATCCATCCACCCCTGCGTGGGCTTTATTGTCCTCATTTTGCCTTTATAATTGCATTCTTTTTTTTTAAATTGCTATTACACAATTTTTTTTGGTAAATAACTCTTAATACACAATTACTTGTAGGAATATTCGCCGCAAAAAAAAAAAAAAAAAAAAAAAACTTGTAGGAAATGACAACTATTATATAGACTTTTTTTAAAAAATAATTTATATATGTGGTGAGAAATGGGGGTCCCTTTCTTAAAAAGAAAAAAAAAAAAAAAATGGGAGTCCCTTCAAAAAACAAATGGGGGTAAACTCTGCTTTAAAAAGGAAAGAAATGAGGAGAAAACATTTTTGGATGCGAAAAAATAAATAAATAATAATAATAATAATAATCAAAAAACGGTTAAACGAGCAATCATACGTCAAAGAAAATAGAGCGGGGAATTCGACAACAAGGAGTGCAAAGACACTGTTTCTGTCTTTCATTTCAAAAGGAAGAGAGAGAGACATATAACATTTTTTTTTTAAATTCAAAGTGATAAATAACAGATTCTAAAATATGTTAAATAAACTATGTATTTTTCAAAAAGATAATTATGTGTATACCGTAAATGATTTATTTACAAAGTATATTTACAATAAATTTATTTTGTAGTTATTTTTGTAAATCAATCTAATATAAAACAAAACTCATTTTAATTTCTGCATTCTAAATAAATCATCATTTTTGTCCTAGTAGCTTCTTTTATTTAACTTCTAAATCTTGATAAAAAAAAAATGGACATTTTTCTTCTTAATAGTCATGTCATAAAATGTACAATAACAAAATTAATGTCAATGAATCACATTTGGTCCACATATGCCTTTTCTTTTTTGAGATTTTTAACAACCGAATGGACGGAAAGACTAATATAATGTAATTTAATAAATCTAAACCCTCGTTCTTTGATATTTTAAACACCAAGGACTAAAATAGAATTTGACCTATAATTTTGGGGACTAAAAATGAGGTTAACCCTAATGGTTCAATTAGTTTTTTTTTTTTTTTTCCTTTTTGTATCTTATTGCAAATTATCAAAAACAAAAACAAAAAAGTACTTCTCTAATGCATGTTTTTTTGCCCTACATGTGAAGCAAGTTTATCTGGTCATTGAGTTAAATTTAATGGTTTGATATATGAGTAGAAGTACTTTTGTGTCGTTTGAGGGTCTCTACCGGTAAATACCTTTTTTGGACCGTTAAGATTTAATCGAACGGTTCAAATGTTGATTGTGTACGATATTTATCATGCACCTAACCTCACACAATCATTCCCACCTAAACTCTTTTCCGTCGCCGGCGATCTTTCCGCCGCCGGCGACGGACGCCGGCGACTCATCCCCGACGCCGGCGACCCAACTCCGGCCACCTCCGGCCCCAGCCCCGGCCACCGGCCGTCGCCGCCGGCGACCCTATTTTCTCTCTCTTCCCCTTTCTCCTCTTCTCTCTCTCTCTTCCCCTCTCTCTTCCCCTCCCTCCCGCCGGCCCCCACCCTGGCCGGCCCCCACCCCCGGCCTCCCCCCACCCCCGGCCGCCTCCCTCCCCCGGCCGCCACCCTCCCCCGGCACCCCCCCGACGACCCCCCTCTCTCTTCCCCTTTCTCTCTCTTCTCTCTCTCTCTTCCCCTCTCTCTCTCTTCCCCTCCCTCCCGCCGGCCCCCACCCCCGGCCCCCAGCCAGCCCCCCGGCCACGCCCCCCTCCCCGGCCTCCCCCACCCCCGACGACCCCCCCTCCCCCGGCCGCCACCCTCCCCGGCCCCCCCTGTCGCGATTTCGCAAAATCGCGAAATCGCGAAATCGCTATTTTGCGAAATCGCGCGAGGGGGGGCCGGGGAGGGTGGCGGCCGGGGGAGGGGGGGTCGTCGGGGGTGGGGGGAGGCCGGGGGAGGGGGCGTGGCCGGGGGGCTGGCTGGGGGGCCGGGGGTGGGGGCCGGCGGGAGGGAGGGGAAGAGAGAGAGAGGGGAAGAGAGAGAGAGAAGAGAAGAGAGAGAAAGGGAAAGAGAGAGGGGGGGTCGTCGGGGTGGTGCCGGGGGAGGGTGGCGGCCGGGGGAGGGAGGCGGCCGGGGGTGGGGGGAGGCCGGGGGTGGGGGCCGGCCGGGGTGGGGGCCGGCGGGAGGGAGGGGAAGAGAGAGAGGGGAAGAGAGAGAGAGAAGAGGAGAAAGGGGAAGAGAGAGAAAATAGGGTCGCCGGCGGCGACGGCCGGTGGCCGGGGCTGGGGCCGGAGGTGGCCGGAGTTGGGTCGCCGGCGTCGGGGATGAGTTGCCGGCGTCCGTCGCCGGCTGCAGAAAGATCGCCGGCGACGGAAAAGAGTTTAGGTGGGAATGATTGTGTGAGGTTAGGTGCATGATAAATATCGTACACAATCAACATTTGAACCGTTCGATTAAATCTTAACGGTCCAAAAAAGGTATTTACCGGTAGAGACCCTCAGAGGGTCTCTACCGTAACCTTTCCCGTAAAAATAAAGCAAAAATTAAATTAAAAAAAAAATTGCTCTTCCGGTAAGGCAAACCAACGTTCCCTATCATTAAAGTACCCAAACAAAAAAAACCTAATAAGAATTTTGAAGAAGGTATGGATGTCTTTTTTGCAATATTGTTACGTCCAAAATGCGTAAATTCAATTCCCTTAAAAAAATAATAAAAAATAAAAAATAAATACATAAAAAATAAAAACATAAAATCTATTGTGTACGTACTGTTATTGTGTTTTATACAATGGATTAAAATATATAGAACGCACCTAAAGTTTGCTTATTATTTTAGTAGAGCAATTGTAGAGAATTACTGGTGAGAACAATTGTAGAGAGTGAAACTCTGAGGTTAGAGAAAGAACTGGAAAACAATGGAGGGAGAGACTGCAGGATTGAATTTCTTGGTTTGTGTTTGATTTTTTGGTTCTCAAAGCGTGTAATTCTCAATTGCTACTGAAGAAAGATCTGTGTCCTCAAGAGGTGTGTAATTCTCAACAGCTCAAAAGAGACCTTTTATGTGCAAATTGTTGACGGTGAAATTTGTTAGCCTCAAAACTAAAGTCATAAGTTTCGAGAATGAAACCTGACTAAGATGGATCAAACAACAATAAACACGTAAGAAAAACGATGAATGCAAGGAGTTACATGACACTGAAAATTTGCAAAAGATTTGTTCCAAAATGACTACTACTCCGAGTCAGATTTGTTTCCAATTCTGTGTATACATTTTTTTGTAGAGGTAATTTACTCGAGCAAGTCTATGCTTCACCTTATTTAAGTCATAATTTATCCCAAAAAAAAAAGTGCATTTATTAAAAATAGATCCGAAATTTTTGTATAACATGCAGGTATCCCAAATAAGATATTTCACCAGATTCCGAAAAACATCCACTTGTATTTGTATTGAAACACGATTTTTAACCCAGCAAGAATGCAGAAAAGTACAACTTGAGATGACAATATATTACAAATTGCAGGAAATAATTTACTACATTTAATCAAACAACAATCTTTAGTAGTCCTTTCCCAAAAGGAACAAAAAAGGTGGGAAAAGATGGGAGGTAAATCTATGCTTCTAACTTGTCTTTGACCGTAGAGTATCTGTCGAGCCATATGCAGCATCAGCAGCGGAGGTGTCTATGTCATTCAAACCCAGTTCTTCGTTCTGCTCCCATGATCTCTCGTACTCCTCAACTGGAGATAGGAGGCATAAGAAAACAAAATAAACAAAAGCAAAACGATGATCATCTTATACAAGGGTGAACCTATCACAGTACATAAAACGCGCAAGGAAAAAAAAAAGTTTTCTGTTAGCCTACTCCATTTTTCGCAACGGATAACAATTAAATGTCTCATGTTTTATCGAAATGTCACATCACACACTATGTTTTTGAAATGTTGCACCTGTTCTCCATGCTTACAAGTCGTGTAACAATGAATCCTCTACGTTTTATATGTAGTGCTTAGAGCCCGCCCTAGCCTCACCAAGAAATCATTCTTAAAGCCTCCACAATTTGTAAAACTTGGGTGTAACATTCCCGAAAACATTGGGTGGGGCGTCGCATTTCTATAAAACACTCAGGTTTTTGTTATTTTTCCATTTTGCAATGACAAAATAATGGAAACAGCCTTTACTGAATCATTATATTACCTGTTAAGATAATGTATACTATAATGGAATTTTCTTTAAAACAAATATGCAATTCTTTTGTGTTGAAAACGACGACGGTTTGGTTTATGACTATACAGACTGATTACCAAAAAAATAATGTACAGAAAATGAAATAATGATCACAAAATTCTACCCTTATAACAGGTAAGCTCCAGTAACATCAAAATCAAACAAACTGGTAAAACAATGATCACCAATACCGCCATATACATCATACTTTTAACTGAAAATGGCTCCAAAGTTGTGAAGAGAAAACTTACACATCAACTGATGGTCATCTTTGATATCATCAGTCACCGGTGCGATGAAAGAATTAGCTAATGCATCATCGAGAATTAGAGTCCAAGGCTCTTCCAAATTAAGAAGCTGCAAATGTAGAAGGGTGGCATCATTAGGAAAGAACAGATATTGGAAAGGATATCACCATTTTCCGAAGCAAATATCTAATTCAGAATGAAGGGGAATGCCGAAATATGAGAGAGAGAGAGAGAGAGAGAACAGGAGCCGTGGAATGGACAATGTCTTTTTTCACAAATCAAGCTTTTTTAGGAAGTTACTTAGACAGCACGGTACATGTCTTTTACAACACCAACAAGTGTTGGATAATCATAACCAGAAGGCCAACTGTCAACTTACATTTGAGCCATCAGCAGTCAATTACAAGCCAAGATTTAATCAATCATTTTTATCTCAGAAACATTTTTGCCACTTGATCAAAATGTTGAAAAAATGATTTTCATGTCTCTTGCTTGAAAAATTTAGCCTTGCCTAAAGACTCAAACAACTTGGAACGGTTTTCACATATCCTTCCTGAAAGATTGCATCTTGCTTAACGTGCAAGTATCTGTTTATCACTATTTGGATAGAATGCAAATTAGGGAATTCAAAATAAAAGAGGATAAGGAGTTGCCTAACCATGAAATGTTGGTGATATTGTTCAATAAATTAAACAAGCCCAGGCTATGTTTTACCTTGCATAACCTTGATTTGAAGTCTAGCCACTTGAGTCTTTTATGTTCATCAAGACTATCTCCAAAAGTAAATCCGTGTACTCTCTCAAGGCCTGCACATGATAGCACTACAAGTTACAAACAGAAATCCACGAAAATGCCTAGACACTGCCAAACAATTTAATCAATCAAACGATATTGTACGAATAACTGCTATACAGACAAGTTCAAAAAGAGAAACAAAATCAAAGGGCAAAAAACTTGTACAACACACTAAGTGCTATCTCGAAATACCAAAATCAAGATCAATCATTGTCGTAATCGTTATTAAATTAATCAAGATTCCAAATCTGGCGACTAGTTTACTCTTTCTTCTGGAAATCATGTTTTTCTTTTCGGAAACAAAATTAGAGGCTACTTTGTTACACAAAGAGACGAAAATCAGTAATGACGCCTATATCTACTCCAGGGTAGCTGACACAATCACCTGTAATGTTTTGCAATCAAGCTAATTTAATGATTGCATACATCATTCATGGACGTGAAGCACAAGCATTGATATCAGAGTTTAGAAATAGCACTTACTTTCACTAATTTTTGTGATCAAGCCTTCAACAGTGGTAACAATGCCACCCAAAGTGCCACTAGCTAGCTCCAAATCGAGCTCCGGAATTTTCACACCAGCAGTATCCGACTGAGAGCACTCGAAGTGTGTCAGACAATGTATTTGCAGCTTAACAAAATGAGAGTTTTAACCTGCTAAGTATACTAGTTCACCAGCCGCCAATTTGCTTCGCAAGTTTTTATACCGACTCACATGATAGACGACATAGAACTGCTACGTAATTTCTATATCAACAATAATGCATCAATCTTGACACCATCGCAACACAGACATGACAGTTGAAAGTCGGTGCAATAAGAATCCCAGTACCAGCCCATTCATGGGAATATTACTTACTTTTGTCTCCCCTTTTTTTTCAACTCAAGTGAGAACTTTATTAGATTAGATAAAATACACACCATGATGCTCTGAATATCAAAATTTTCTCATCCACTTACGAGAAATACCCAAGTATTTTTGTGCGCCTTGCATTGAACAATCAATTAAAAATCACAAGAGCAAAGAAACAACTCCCAACATTCCCTGCCAACCAAGTGAAGGACCCCATTCCAGTCTAACTAGACCAAATAGGACTAATGCTGTAGGAAAATCAGGAAACTTTCCTGTTTTGCTGTAGAATCTGTATAGCTATAATGTCAAATATGTATTTTAGGAAAGTGTTATTAGTTTCCTAGAGTTAGTATTCTTTCTTTCTTTTATTGTTAGCCTGTAATTGTATAAAAGGAGATTATGTGAATGAAGAAAATTATTCCCCAATTTTCTGTTTCTTCTCTGTATTTTCCGACTTGGTATCAGAGCCATTCTTGGCTATTCAGCTTCATTCTTCCCTCCCTCCTTTCTCTGTTTTTTGTTTTTCTACCTTCAAGCCACCATGTCTACCGAATCCACCACTAGTCAAAATAACCCTAGTTCAAAAAGATTAGCCGACCCTATCAAGGCTAATGGAGAGTCTCACTCGGTTCAAATTACTACCATTTGTTTGAATGGTGATAATTTTCTGCGCTGGTCACAGGCAGTTTGAATGTACATTAGAGGCCGTGGAATGATGGGATACTTGACAGGAGGAACGGAAGCCCCACCAGAAACAGATCCGACCTATGCGACATGGGATGCTGGAAATTCTATGGTGATGACGTGGCTCGTGAATTCTATGGAGGAAGATATCAGCTCTAATTACATGTGCTGCTCAACGGCAAAAGAGCTGTGGGAGAATGTCAATCAGATGTATTCTGATTTGGGGAATCAATCACAGATTTTTGAATTGAATCTCAAACTTTGTGAGATGCGGCAAGGAGAGGATAACGTCACTAAGTACTTCAACTCATTGAAGCGTGTTTGGCAAGATCTTGATCTTTTCAACAATTATGAGTGGAAGTCGTCTGAAGATGCAAACCACCACAAGAAAACTGTTGAAGATAGCCGAATCTTCAAATTCTTGGCTGGCCTAAATGTTGAGTTTGATGAAGTCAGGGGGAGAATCATTGGGAAACAGCCGCTTCCTTCGATTGGTGAGGTTTTTTCTGAAGTAAGAAGGGAAGAAAGCAGGAGGAATGTTATGTTGCGCAAAAAGGGACCTGGACTAGCAATGGAAGGCTCGGCTTTGGTGACCTCTGGAGGAGACTTATCTAGGCCTCAACAGTATCCTCCGAAATCTAGTGAGAAACCACGTGTATGGTGTGACTATTGCCACAAGCCACGCCACACTCATGAAACTTGCTGGAAGCTTCATGGGAAATCTGCAAATTGGAAGACCAAGGCTGGAGAAAAAGCTGGACAAAGCTTACCTACTGCTAATGAGGCCGAAACCAGTCCCTTTACCAAAGAACAAATGGAGTATCTTCTTGCATTGCTGAAATCTGGTTCGTTTTCATCCGATTCTCCTAATGCGTCTATGGCACACACAGGTAATGAATCAAAAGCTCTATCTTGCTGCATCACTTCTTCTGCTCCATGGATAATAGATTCAGGAGCATCTGATCATATGACCAATTCTTTTAAACTCTTTCAATCTTACACACCATGTCCTGGAAATAAAAAAGTTAAGATAGCAGATGGTAGTTTTTCCCCCATTGCAAGAAAAGGTTTGATTCCAATTTCAGAAAAATTAACTCTAAAGTTTGTCCTCCATGTTCCTAAACTTACTTGTAACCTTTTATCTGTTAGCAAGCTTTCCAAAGATTCTAATTGTTCTGTTACCTTTTTTGAATCTCATTGTATTCTTCAGGACAGGAACTTGGGGACGATGATTGGCAGTGCTAGAATGATCAATGGACTTTACTATTTTGAGGATAGTTTTCCTAGTTCTAAAATGACTCAAGTGTTTAGTAGTATTAGTGACGCAGCGAGAAGTCAGAAAACAGCCAAATCCATGGCTGTAAGACGGAAGATGCAATTTACCGGCCTAACCCGGACGGAGGACGGAGTAAGGGCTCCAAATCCACCTAAGGAAAACCCATAAAGGGGAGGGATAAAGAGAGAGAACTCTCTGAAAATGCTATTCTCAAAAATGCCAATATCAAAAGTCTCCCTTAAAAAATGTTTTCAAAGCTACAATATGAAGGACTCTAAAGCAAGTGAACAAAACGCACAGCTTAAACGAAGTTCAACAAATACAGCCAATTAAAATGCTAAAAGCTAAACGACCCCTATAAGAACAAACGACAACTAAACAAAGGCAAAAAGAACAAAAGACATTTGTTCAACACCAGTAATAGAACCACCTCCTACATCAGTTCACCCCTTCTTTGAAAAGAACTCGACCTCGAGTTCTGTTGAAAATGTGGAAATGAACGTATTGTAGCAAGTGACACAACTACCGGAAATGAGGAATGAAGGAAGCTCTAAAAAGTTGACGAAGAGAGCAATCCTATTCGTCTTGTGCGAGTGGTAGACACCAACTGAGAAGTCTCTCCGTAACTCATCCCAAATCCACAAAGGCAATAAAGACACCTTCCACGTTATCACAAGCTCCTTACAAAGGTTACACTGGTTCTGACCATTGCTCATGGAACACCCTTTTGTAAACTCATATGAAGTTCTACCTAAGAAAACTTGCACTTGTTGCTTGAAGTCCTGCTGCTGCAAATCAACTTTGTATGGCTTCAAGATGTTGTCAAGGGACAAATCCACACTTCCACAAGTCAATTCTTGGATTTTAACCATAATTTCCTCAAGGTTCGTGTGTGGAATAGTAATGTGCTCAACATACGTTGGAATTAATTCTAGTGCTTCAGTCACAATATCACATTTGTTAAAATTATCCTTGGCAGAACTTTGATCCACTAGACACAAGCCTTGCTCAATGGATGAGATAGGAACAATCTCCACGGTAGCTTCATGTCCAAAACCGATAGATTCATCATCATTATTGAAATCCATAGCAACAAACACACTCTTCTCTTCAATAGTGTTACCCACAAATCCTAAAGTATGTTTCACACCCAGATTACACAAATCTTGTTCTTCAAAGATAACATTTGGTTGCACCGCTTTTATTTGTGTAGCAAAAACCTGTCCGTCACATTCTTCTTCAGTAAACTCATCATTAATTGATTCTAATGAGGCTCTAGAGGGCGAAAGTTTCGTAACCATGAGAGTATCTTCAACAACATTTTTCTCTTCTTCAAATTCAAACCATTTAGCCATAAATTGCATCATATTACTTAGAGTAATCGGCTGATTTTGAGGCAAAGTGGGTTTGGGTTTAATAGGATTATTTATAGGCTTGTGATACAAATTGGGTTTCTCACAATTGGGCTTGGGCTTGGTATGCTCACATGAGTAGGGATTCAAAATCTGACCTGAGAACAACTTAGCATTCTCCTCCGCCTCCTCCAGCTTGTGTGGGACAGCGAGCTTCGACGCCGGTGGCGGACCAAGCTTGCAACTAGTCGGCATCATACCTGAAGAACACGAGCAGCCACCGCCGTCGCTGTGACGATGCTTCCCCGTTAAATCTGAGATTCGTGTGCCGACTAGGTCGTGGAGGTTCTCCGGTGATTTCTTGCTTGCTCGATATTTCTCCGTCAGTCCTGAGAAGATCATGTCTCCTCCGACGTGGTGGTACTCTGACGAATCCCGACTGGTACACTCCTCCATTGAATCAAAACTCCGACGCTTCTCCGATAGGCCCGAGAAGATCTTGTTGCCGCTAGCACGGCCATTCTCTGTCAACTCTGAGTTCGGTGCCAGACCCGAGAGTCTCCGGCTACTCAAATTACCACTTGCGTTGCTCGAGTACTCAGCGTCGAGGAGCTTCATCGACAGGTCCAAGGTTCTTGTGCTGCCGGGGTTGCGAGTATTGTGTCGATCTGATTCAACGAAGGGCTTTGGTGCTTTGTGAAATCTAGAATCTGAATTTTGGATCTGAGTATTTGTTGTAGGTCGTTTGGAGACGGTGGAAGTAGAAAGCCTTGTGGATGTGTAATTTTGTTGGTAATGATGATTGGAAAAGTCATGGTCGGGGTGGTTCATTGGGGAAGATGGAGGTGGTGGAAATGAAAGGGAGTGATGGCGGTGGGTCTGCGAGGAAGATGAAGATGACAGAGATGGAAAGGAGTGATGGTGGTTGGTCTGTGAGGAAGATGAAGATGGCAGAGATGGAAATGAGTGATGGTGGTGGGTCTGCGAGGAAGATGAAGATGGCGGAGATGGAAAGGAGGGATGGTGGTGGGTCCGTAATGAAGACGAAGGTGGGGAATGAGGATACCTGTGAGTGGGTGGTGGAAAACAGGTCCATTGGTGGGCACTCCACCGGCGAGATCCGCAAGTCCGGTAGTATGAATCTCCAGCTCTGTTCCATTGGAGCTCTCGATCCGCCCAGAAGGCCTTCACTTCACGCTCATCGGCGTCGAAGCAGCACCACTCACCGATCATAGCTACCGTACCTCCCCGAGAAAAAACCGAGGGCTTTGATACCAACTGACGCAGCGAGAAGTCAGAAAACAACCAAATCCATGGCTGAAAGACGGAAGATGCAATTTACCGGCCTAACCCGGACGGAGGACGGAGTAAGGGCTCCAAATCCACCTAAGGAAAACCCATAAAGGGGAGGGATAAAGAGAGAGAACTCTCTGAAAATGCTATTCTCAAAAATGCCAATATCAAAAGTCTCCCTTAAAAAATGTTTTCAAAGCTACAATATGAAGGACTCTAAAGCAAGTGAACAAAACGCACAGCTTAAACGAAGTTCAACAAATACAGCCAATTAAAATGCTAAAAGCTAAACGACCCCTATAAGAGCAAACGACAACTAAACAAAGGCAAAAAGAACAAAAGACATTTGTTCAACACCAGTAATAGAACCACCTCCTACATCAATTAGTTCTATGTCTGCTTATGAACAAATAATGGTTTGGCATTCCAGATTGGGCCATCCGAGTTTTATTTATCTCAAATATTTGTTTCCATCATTGTTTAAGCATATCAATCCTTTTGTGTTAAAGTGTGAAAGCTGCTTACTTGCCAAGAGCCAAAGAAAAAATTATATTTCAAAACCATATCAACCATCAAAACCATTTTATCTTTTTCATAGTGATGTTTGGGGACCTTCAAAGGTTACCATTGTTTCAGGTAAAAAATGGTTTGTAACTTTTATAGATGACCATATCGTCTATGTTGGGTTTATTTGATGCAGGAAAATTCTAAAGTTGAAAAAATTTTAAAAAACTTTTACACTATGATAGAAACTCAATTTCAGTCAAAAATTAGTATTTTACGATCATATAATGGCACTGAATACTACAACAAAGTTTTAGAAACTTTTTTACATGAAAAAGGCGTTCTTCATCAATCTTCCTGCCCGGATACTCCAGAACAAAATGGATTAGCTAAGCGGAAGAATAAACATCTTCTAGAAGTTGCTCGTGCTATGATATTTTACATGAATTTGCCGAAATATTTGTGGGGGGATACTGTTTTGACTGCTTCATATTTGATTAATAGGATGCCTTCTAGAGTGTTACAACATATCACTCCATTGGAGTATTTTAAAAAGGTTTTTCCTCACACTCACATGACCTCGAATATGCCTTTGAAGGTCTTTGGCTGCACCGCTTATGTGCACATACCAAAGCGCTCTCGGTCTAAATTAGACCCTCGGGCAGAAAAATGTGTTTTTCTAGGGTATGCTCCATTTCAAAAGGGTTACAAATTTTTTAATCCTGTCACAAAAAGGGTTCATGTTACTCTAAATGCTACTTTTTTGGAACACTTACCTTTTTTCAGCAAAAATTTAATTCAGGGGGAGAAGTTAGATGAATCAAATTTTTGGGAAACGGAACCTATACCACATATTGTTCTTGATTCTTTAGATAAGGAAACTAGGATCACCCAATCCAGGAATACTGAATCTGATATTGGTTTGACTGATATGGAAATACTACGAATGGAAAAAAATCGATCAAATCTTGAGCCTGTGGTTTATTCTAGGAAAAATATCGAAAAAAGTAAAGATCCGTTGATTCTTCCAGCACAAGGCCGTGAGAAATTCCCAAGTGAAGTCCGTCCGAATACATCAGGTAACTCATCTTTTTTTCCTCTTTCTATTCCAAGTCCTAGCCGAGTAGTTGTTCCTGAGTCTGCTCTACACCCTATACCTGTTAATCCTATCCAAGAAACCGACCTTGATCTTCCCATTGCCTTAAGAAAAGGAACCCGAACTTGTACTAGACATCCTATAGCCAAATACATCTCCTATGATAATCTTTCCACCAAGTATAGAGCTTTTACTACAAAAATTTCAAAACTTGTGTTGCCTAGAAACATTAAGGAAGCTTTGGATGAACCAAATTGGAGATTGGCTGTGTTTGAAGAGATTGAGGCGTTGAGGAAGAATGGTACTTGGGAAGTGGTTCAGTTATCGAGTGAAAAAAAGTTGTGGGTTGCAAATGGGTGTTCACTGTCAAAAGTAGAGCCGATGGGAGTGTAGAAAGATATAAAGCCAGATTAGTTGCAAAAGGCTTCACCCAGACCTATGGGATAGACTATCAAGAAACTTTTGCTCCTGTTGCGAAGATAAATACAATTTGGGTACTGTTAGCTCTTGCTGTGAATTCTAACTGGCCTTTGTTTCATCTTGATGTTAAAAATGCTTTTCTCAATGGAGATATGGAAGAAGAGGTGTTTATGAGCCTACCACCAGGTTTTGAGGAAGAACTTGGGGTTGGAAGAGTCTGTAGGTTGAAGACATCCTTGTATGGTCTCAAGCAATCTCCAAGAGCATGGTTTGAACGTTTTGGCAAGGTTGTGAGGAGGTTTGGTTTTATGCATAGTCAAGCGGATCATACCATGTTTTATAAACATTCGAGCGAAGGTAAGATTGCCATCTTAATTGTGTATGTTGATGATATTATCTTAACGGGAGATGATTATGGTGAGATGAGTAAGCTGAAAAGGAGACTAACAGAGGAGTTTGAAATTAAAGACCTCGGCGCATTGAAATACTTCCTTGGAATGGAGTTTGCAAGGTCCAAGGAGGGAATTATTGTTAATCAACGCAAGTATGTTCTTGATTTGCTTGATGAGACAGGTATGCTAGGCTGTAAACCGGCAGAGACTCCTTTAGAACCGAATGTGAAGCTGCAACCGGCCAGAGCTGAAGATGTGAAGGATAAGGAACGGTATCAAAGGCTTGTTGGAAGACTTATTTATCTGTCACACACACGTCCTGACATAGCTTTTTCTGTAAGTGCAGTGAGCCAGTTTATGCATGCTCCTGGTCCTGAGCATTTTGAGGCTGTTTACAGGATCCTAAGGTATTTAAAAGGAACACCAGGTACCTTCTTTTTAAATCTCGAGGACATCTTCAGATTGAGGCATATACCGATGCAGATTGGGCTGGAAGTATAGCTGATAGGAGATCGACCTCAGGTTATTGTACTTATGTTGGTGGTAATTTAGTCACTTGGCGTAGTAAGAAGCAGAGCGTAGTTGCAAGAAGTAGTGCGGAAGCTGAATTCAGGGCGGTTGCTCTCGGTATTTGTGAAGCAATGTGGATTAGGAGAATATTGCAAGAGTTGAGGGCTTCAGAAGTACTACCTATGAAGCTATATCGTGATAATAAGGCTGCGATCTCTATTGGTCATAATCCGGTTCTTCATGATCGTACGAAGCATGTTGAAGTGGACAAGCACTTTATTAAGGAGAAAATTGAAGATGGGTTGATTTGTATGGTCTATGTTCCAACTGGAGATCAAGTGGCTGACTTACTTACGAAGGGGCTACCTACAAAACAGTTTGATTTTCTAGTAAGCAAGCTGGCTTTGAAAGATATTTTCAAACCAGCTTGAGGGGGAGTGTAGGAAAATCAGGAAACTTTCATGTTTTGCTGTAGAATCTGTATAGCTATAATGTCAAATATGTATTTTAGGAAAGTGTTATTAGTTTCCTAGAATTAGTATTCTTTCTTTCTTTTATTGTTAGCCTGTAATTGTATAAAAGGAGATTATGTAAATGAAGAAAATTATTCCCCAATTTTCTGTTTCTTCTCTGTATTTTCCGACTAATGCAACAGAAAACCTGGAGGTAATCTAGATTACATTCAAATTTCGAGTCCCAAAAGAAATTCTCTAATCAGAAAATCCATTCAAAGTAAGAGAAAATAAAGAATCTCAGGTTAAACATAAAACAAATAACATCCATTCAAAGGAACTAATTTAAACAAAACACTGCCGGATTATCTGCCGGATCTAAGAAAGATATAGTTTATACTAAGACATGAAGTAGTGATATCTAGATTAGAATTAAAACAAGGCAACACACCTTTATTACATCACGGCTTAGGTCAGCAGTGTTCTTGACTGTCAGAGTTATTCTTTTCCCTTTTTCAGGAATTCTTCCACCAGGTTTGACCTGCTCCGAGAAAGAAGTCAAGAATAATTTGTTTATAATTTATTTAAAAAAATTAACAAAGCAAAAGCAAATCACAAAAAGAAGAAAACATGAAGTACAATTTAACCATCAGCCAAAAAAAAAAATCAGACAACTAAAATTAGAAATAGCAACAAAAAATTAAGCAGAATCATAAAATTACAAACCTCAGAATTGCGGTAACCACACGCGTCACAGGTAGAAGCCATGACGATTACTTCTTGAAAGTATGGAATATCTATATATTGTTAAGCTAAACATATTAACACAATCCCACAGCCCGATAAGAGATGAAATTCTTTCCCTAGAGATTAATATGTCATTTTTTTTAATCAGCTTCCTCTTTTTTTTCCAACACAGAGATTAAAGTCTTTCTGTCAAAGCAACGTTTCTAATAATATCACTACATGATCATGACGGTACACTAAACCGTTACAAGTGTTTGTAGCAGAAGAAACGATGGCCCTTTCAACTCAAACATGTCAAACTTATATCACCCAGGAAAAGTAACCAAAAAAAAAAAAAAAAAAAAGTTGAGGTATAAAAGTTAAAACAGTTCAATCCAACTTCAACCTGCCCAGATAGAATGAAACTGATTTCATAGCATCGTATGCTACATTTTAAGTATCATGATCTAGACGAGAGAGAAACAAAATATGCTAGTAATAACAAAAAATACCTTCAACTAGGTAATAAATTACCAAAAGAAGGAAATGCTTTTTTAGCACTAGGAAAAACAAAATCAAAAAGATGAAAAGGATACTGGTGACAAACATTCGAGTCTCGCACCTTGATGCACAAGCTCCACATGTTGACGGAAAAGTCATTACCTGTCAAGAGAAAGGCAGGCAATAAATTTGAATAGTACATGGATAAAGCTTATATGCAAATTATTTTATAACTGTTTAATAAATTCCACCTCTTCTGGTGCTGTGTACCGAAACAAAGCTTCCGCAATTTCTGCACTGTTACTTTGCGCAATGGCTCGATGACCAGCTGCCACTCCAACTGATCCATGTGGCTCTCTTCTTTCTTGATCAGAAGCAGCATTCGGTTCTTGCGTTGATCTTCCATCAGGATCATCTGCTGTTTGTGACAAGTCAACAAGATATCCCAACGATGCTTGCTGCTCTGCAGTACGTTCATAAAACTTGATACTCAATGATGGGTCGTGTGATGGAGCATACCTGCTCTCATAATATTACAATGTCAACACATAAGGTTCAGAACAAAAGAATTATCAAACAAAAAACAAAACATAAGAAGTCAAGAAGCAACACCACGGCCAAGTTAACCCCTCTGCAAGGTCGTTCAATTCTCCCATCCCAGAGAAATCACAGGGAAACTTTCAGCTTATGCCATTTTTCAAACCCTCGAAAATGGGAAAGCAGCAAGATTTGGATACTAGTATCACTTATAGACATCAGTTATCCACGGCCAACAGCACTGATGGAAGCATTCAACTAGCCGAAGTACATATCATTATACATAACACAAGCAGTATAACATAGTAAAAGTTCAATGTTTCTTTCTCTGTAATCTTATTTTTCTCGATCATATAAGAGCAAAACCAGGGCGTTCTACGAGAACCTCTGTCAACAAACTTACAGGTTCTCAATGAAGCTGTTGCCAGCAGGATCGTCTAGAATGAAAGTGAAGGGCGAATCTCCTGTTGCACAGGCTCGTAATTTCAGCAAAAACTGGTCTATTGCTTCAGCAGTTTGAGGATCCACCTTCTGCACAGTCCATGCAACACCATAGAAGATCTCATAGATATATTGTGTTTAACTCAACATCAGAAAAACAAAAAACAAAACAAAACAAAGCACAACAAAACAAAACAAAAAAAAAAAAAGGAAAAGAATGGATAGGCTTAAACAACAACCCTGCGTTCTTCTTGAAGAGCATCTAATTCATCAGCAGCTCGTAACAATATCCCTTCCACCTGGAACACATACAGACATCATAAAACCAATAAATCGCACAATGCTGATCAAGGTAATACATTAAGCGAGAACGAGACAAACTAAAACAAAGATGACAGACCAGAAACTAAGTGCTCAATCACCTCATTGGCTAAGAACAGAATAACAACTTCATCCAACGCTTCTAATTAAATCAAACAGATATCTTTTTCATGGACAAAACAGCAGAGTTGGATAGAAATTTTTCTACACTTTTTGGTGAAGGAATAATCTTAAGGATTCAGACAACCACAACAATCAACATATGACTTCCGAGACGTCCAACACATACTTCTTAATATTCTAACTGAAGGATATTAGCAGTTCTTCAGGTCCTAATCCACGTAACTTTATACCAGAGATTCTAAATTTGAAACTAATAACAGAAAAAAAAAATAGTAAAAGATTAAACAACCTAAGTAGAACCAAAAAGAAAAATACACACATAATAGAAAACAAGACAGCAAGTGGATGATATTGATCTGGAAAAAGAAGTAACTTGAATTACCATTAGAGAGATTGCAAAGACACCAAGACTTTGGTTTTAAATAACATACCGTTGACAAACTTCCTCGTTGGGCCTCTGGGGGAATCTCAAACTCTAACTCAGGAATCTGCATCCAATACAATAAATAAAGATGAGGATGTACATAGAATAATTTTCATGACAAGGGCATTAAGGAAATTGTTTAAACACCGAAAACAAGAAAGAAAACCAAAATTACGTTAAAATTCAGAAATCATTGGAATTTATTCCATTCCACCAAAATTACTTGAGCAAAGGGATAAAAAAATCATTTACAAAATATCACTATCATAAATGCAAACAGCACCAAATATAGAAAAGCACAAGGCTGCTGTCCAATATACAAAAACCATCTTCTAATTTCCAAATAAACGCATAAATGTTTTTTGTTCTATAACTTTGTATATGATGTAATAAAGAAAGCATATTGCTAGTCAAATTCTCAAACTCCTCTCCGCAGAAAAAATCCTCAAGAATGAGAAAGAGTTATCATAGGACTAGCTTATGTCAATTTCGACTTACATTAAAATTATTTATTGAGAAAAACATTTGAAGAACAAGCTGTTTGTGTGTACCTTGATGGTCGCAGATTCTGATTTCACCACTTGTCTGTCAAGCATCTGTTAGAAAGAAACTCAACATCGTTAGAGCTATGGTAAGCCATTCAAATTAGGGACCACAAATAACAGAAATCGAACTACAAAACTTGCATCTTTAACAGACAACTATGAATTTCATTATTCATCCAAAAGGCACAAAACCAGAAGTGCTCGGTAATAAAATGACGCTATTTTAGTTTATAAAACACTTTAGTGAACGGATGCAACCTTCAAATCACCCGATGGAACCTCTAATCTATAGCAACATCCCTTGGGTTGGATTTTGCCAGCAAACTGAACCTCATTGTTCCTGCCAGAACACAAGCGGGGCCTCATAAAGAAATTTTCCTTACTTCATCTTGCTTTTAATAATATATATTAAAAAAAATGCCCATCAAATTTACCTCTCCCCACAATGTGGACACTCAAAGGCCGACAACAGGATCTGCAGGCACATTCAAAACCCATTCAACAACACAAAAAATACTACTAATCATTTTGTCCATAACATATGGCCATCTTCCTAGTATATAGCTGAAATATTGTGGGATCATATGTTACATTTAACGTTAATAACTAAAACCTCCATTGTATTTTATCGAAATGTTGTGTTGTACTCTATGTTTTCAGAACTGTTGTACTTATCCCCTCCGTTTTCCACATTGTGTTGAAACTTTCCCAGATGGGAGGTTTTATCCATACACATATCTATATTTCATAAGCAAAATGCTATGGTAGAGCATGTCCTCCCTCGTCCTAGGAGTGCAAGTTTCATTAAGTAGACCACATCAAAACCAACGGTTTTAGAATGATCCACTATGTGAGGTTGTGACTATATAACTACGCGTATCTCCAATGGAGTGCTAAGTTGATGGGTCAATGGTAAATTTTGGCATTTGAGTGAAAAAAGTGCTTTTGCTATACGCTAAAGTTGGTGGCAAATTTCCCACCAAAGTATAGAAAATATTAGCTGTAACATTTGATTGTTACTAATTGGTGTCTCAACTTTTTATTTTGATCATTATATTTTTTTATATTTTAAATTGTTTAAATACTAAAACTTTACTTTCATGAATTCCAACTTAATACCAACAACATTAAAAATAACATTATATGTTAGAGGACAAATTTCAAATATCTAAGTTTTTGCATTCTTTTGTAGCAGATAGCATTGGCAGTGACAAATACATTGGAGATGGTAGAAAGTGATACTGAGAGCTATGTGCGTATTGGATTGAATTAGAACAGACCTCATGTATTTCCCAATATTTTTGTTAAGATTAAGATTAATCCCCATTGGGTGTAAGCCAAAAAATACATGCATATATAAATACATACATACCTTCCTGAAATGTGGAATCAGAGTCAGCAAAAACCTGGTTATGCCCTGCCCAGCAAAACCCAAAACCGAACAGTCACAAACAACATTCTTTCAATTTGCCAAACCACGAGAGAGAGATAGAGAGAGACACACACACACTCACACCCCTATTTATATATATATATATATAGAGAGAGAGAGAGAGAGAGAGAGAGAAGGGGCGTTACGTTTTGATGGCAGCGCATGCAGAGGCTCTCCAGTTGGTAAAGAGGGGCGTCGGAGGAGTCGGCGGCTGCGGCGGAGGAGACGGCCTCGACCACAGACCCCACGTCCACGATCTGCTCGTTATTGTTGTTATTCTTCTCCATCGTTTCTTTTTTCTTTCTTCTCTTTTTTCTAGGGAATTCTCTCTCTTTTCTCGGTGGGAAGGAATGAAAGATAGAAGCAGGAAACTTTGGGCTTGGCGGGTTTTTTTTTTTTTTCTTTCTTTTTTTTTTTTAATTATCGGCGGCAGAACAAAAGGGCTTTCAGTTTCTCCAAAGTTCCATGTTGTTCTATGCTATCAGTTGGTTTGAGACGAATTGACTAGAAGTTTCCGTTCCAAGCGACGGAAAAAAAAAAGGCGGAAAGAAAGAGTACATGATATATATATATATATATATATATATATATATAGGTGATCCTTAAATTTTAAGCTTAGTAAATGATAAATTATTAAGTTGGTAATTGAATTTTAAATTTTATATAATTTTGATTTCTGAAATTTTTTATAGTTAAAATATTTTTAAATTATTAAAATGTGTTACAATAGTAAATTTTAATTTTGATATCAAATAATGTGTACGTGATTTTTTTTTTTAGTAAATGATTTAAAAAATTTAAGGGTAAGAAGATTTGAATTTTTTAATGTATGCGTTCATTTATATTTTTTTTTTTCATATATGAATTTAATTATGTTTTTTTGTTAATTGTTATTTCTTATATTTGTTCTAGTTTAAATCGAACAGCCTAAATTTTCAAGTTTAAAAAAAAAAAAAAAAAAAAGCTTAAATTTTCATATTACCTTCTACTACAAAATGTTTGAAATTCATATTATTACCTGTACTAAATTGACAATATAAAATTTCATGTCAATTTTTTCGTTCTGTATTGTACTGTCAACTAAAATAATTACACAACTTGTTTATTAATCATGTTAATCTTGCTAATTCATTACTGGTCCAAACCCTTTAATTCCATATCATATTCATATTTGTGTCATGATCTAAATTATCTATCGAAATTTTCATCAAATCCCATATCCTTTAGGCGGCCAACTTTTTTTTTTTTTTTTTTTTTGTTGAATAGGTCGACCAACTTGAACACCCAAAGAAAAACGCATAAATCACACCCAAAAAAAAAAAAAGAAAGAAAGAAGAAGAAGAAAAGAAAGAGAATAAAAAAAAGATGAAGACAAAACTATCTGGGAAAACAATCCCAATGAAAGCTTCTCGCTGATAGTGGGGAATGTTATACAAAATGAAATCTATTTTTTCTTTTTAAAAAATCAGATAAATAATTCTTTTACATGTTGATTTAGAGTTTAAATGAAATGAGCGCTCAATTCGTAATTAATTTCATGAATTTATTATTCACTATAGAATCGATAGTACTCAAGAATAAAGATGTAAGGAAAAAGGTTAACAGACCTATCTCTAATTATAAATATTAGTATCTGTAATTAGTGAGTGAATCATTCCCTCAATAAAAACGCTTACTCATTCATGCAATCAAACATTGAAGATTAGGTGCGGAAGAACTTAGAATTGAATGAGTTGAGTTACTTTCTAATTCGGGTGAAGTGTTTCTAAGAAGATTAAGAGTCATCGACGTAATCGAGCAACGGTTAAATTCTCATCTTTTACCTTATGGTATTTTAAATTAATATAAATATAGAATAATGATGAAATTTTGAGAAACTTTTCTTATTCATGGTGTCACGGTGTCACGCTTCCTGTAATTTTTCGCCAATTTTGGTTTTCGAAACCAACACTTGAACCCTTATAAATATTTCAAAGCAGGAGATTGTACATGTGTGAAAATTGTGCTTTTGGGATTAATAATGTTTTAAGTTTTGCTTGATTAGACATACAAGGGATCTGCTTGAAATAGACAACTTTGTTGGGATTCCGAAAGCTTGCTTTTTAGTCTAGTACATGATCGAGACAAAATCGCAAGCGTATGGTGTCAAGTTTTGTTAGTAAAATGTGAGTAAGAAAGTCGTCCTCAAGGATTGCAATCAAATTTTTACTAAGTATTGTAATAAAATTAATTCTAACTTTATTTAACAATTCAATCATAATGATGAAAATAAAATTAACAAAAAACACTAAAAACAATAATAACAAGACAAATTGGAAAGTAAATCGAGCATAAATCAATATGAAAAAAGTCTAGAGGTTTGATTTCACCTAAATGTCAACTATGCCTTTTCATGCCAATTTATTCTTAATCAATTTTTCCTGGTTTATAAGCTAAAAAATCCTATAATTTTCAACTCACTCTCCTAAGTACCGAGTTAAAAATATTCTTAAAACCCGATTTCGATATCTATATAAAAACCAAGAAATTGAGAACTTATTACGAACAATGATTCTTTTTAAATAATTTCAAAGAAATTATAAGCCTCCCGAACTCTATAAAATCCTAAGTTGTATTATCCCTTAACAATATCTAAAATTTCTTCTCCCGATTGTCAAATTCTAGATACAAAATCATCTAACTCACGACCAATAAATTAGAAATATTAAAAACAAAATGATACAAAAAAAAAACTGAATTAAAAAAAACATCTTCAAATCAATTGACAATCCAAATATAGTATCAAGTGCCGGCTACACCTTTCTTCTAGAAAAATAAAATTAGTTCATAATGAAATTTAAATAAACACAAAATATGTTCTTAAACATCGAAAGAAAAGAAAAAGAACTAGAATGCGAAGTTGAATCAAGCTTCTCCATCTATGGAATCTGTCGTCTTCTTCTCCATACCCACAATTCTTTCTCTAAGTTTGCTTCTCAAATCACAGCCCAAAAGTCCCCCTTTTCAATCCTCAACAAGTGTCTTATATACTTGGATAAAAACGGGCAACTTGGGGAGAAAAAAGCTTTATAAATTCCGAAAAACTGGCTGATTGGGCATTGCGTCGCTCTTGGTCAGTGCTGAGGCGCTTCGAGTTTCGGTCCGTAGCACTGCAGCACTACAACATGTCTTCCCAATGCCCAAGGGTGCTGCATGCGGCACCCCTCACCAGCGCTGCGGCGCTGGTTTGCTCCTGGACTGGCACTGGCACTGCAGCATTTCTATCCATTTTCCACTTTTTTTTTTTTTTTTCCTTTCCTTTTACTTCACTTTCCCTCTTTAAAGCCTCAGTTTCCATTTTTCCTAAAAGATAACAAAACAACGAACAAAAACACATAAAAAAGTCCAAAACTAACAAGTTTCTAAATAGAAGATATTCAATATTTTCAACTTATCAGTGCCCATGAAGAGTTTGAGGTAGTGGAAGAAAAAGGCATTCCATTCCACATTATTTTGGCACGAGGGTTTGGCTTCCTTGATTCAAGTAGGAAAGAAGGGACCATGGCAGTTGATTCATTCCTTTCTTCGGCAAAGAAACGGAAGAAAGCAAGCAGTTCAAACAGAAGAGAGAGGGTTTAAAAAATAAGATATGTAGAGCGTGAACCAAGATTCATAAGCAGATCACAGTCGAATCTTGTAAATCCTAATTCTCTTATTAATCGCTTTGAGACTAGTATTCAATGGTATGAATCTTTCATGGCATAGAATCAGATGCCTTAATCGAATGATCGGACAGATGAAATAAGAACTATAGAGACATTTGGATTTAATTTGGGTCGGTTAAAGCTTGAAAGGGAGTTCTTGGCATCGGTGCCCATCATTCATTGGATTTATAAGCATTAATCTTTGCTTCTTTCTAGGGAGGAAGGAAAACGAGTGGACTTCTTTTTACAAACTATATACTTCATACGATTGTTTGTTCTTACATACCTTTTCTAATGTGGTGGCTAGTAGGGGAAGATAGAGAGAAGATCAAGGAGAAAGGTTGGTTGTTGAACTAACTAATGCTTGGTCATTAGGAGTAATATTAATACCACATGCAGTTTTGGTCATCTAGCACTAGTTTGTTCATGAAAATGTGGGTACTATTGATAGTGAACAGGAAACGATGTGATTTTACGTGAATTTTAAATTTGTTTTGGTAAATAGGAACTTTGTCTCTTCCTGGAATCATGCTGCTACAGATTTTCGGATGTATTTACTTTGGATTTTCAACGAAAACCTTTTGTTCTAGTTGTAGCTCTAAATTGTTTGGTGAATTATGGGAACGAGTTTGTTTGGCACCATGGTTTAAAAAAAGTATTTTAAAAAAGATTACAATTTAAATTGAGAATTATTTTGAGTTAGTAATTTTTTTAAAGGAATTTTGAGTTAGAAAGAACAAATAAGTATATTATGGATTTTTAAAAACAGAATATTTTAATTTGGTTTGAAAATCTTTACAAAAAAAAAAAAAAAAAGGACTTTTAAATCACGGTGCCAAACAAGGGAATTGTCTCGTTATTTTCTTCTTTTTTTCCTTCTTTGTTTTTTTTTTTTTTAGAGAAATGACAATCTCTTATAGTATCTCCAATATAATGTTAAATTATTATATCAATGATAAATTTTGACTTTTTTATGATAAAAGAGTTCTTCAATGGAGTGCGATCTTTGATGCCAAATTTGTCATAATTTATACCTTGTGACAAATTTACCATAAGGTTTAGCCAATGTCAAATATTAACAGTTGATTCTTATTTTTTATTGTCTTGATTTTTTCATGTAATTATTACTATTTTTTTTTAAATGACTATATTTTCATTTTTAATTTAACTAAATACTAAAAATCATTTTCACAAGTTTTAAAACAAAATAATGATGACAAAAAATAACAATGACATTAGAAATAGCATTATGTATTTAAGCATAGAATAAAATACTACTATTTTTCATATTTTTTTGTAATAGATCTAGTACTAATATAGACGAATAGATTGAAGATGGTCTTGGACTTGCTTAAAATCATGCAGTGTTCATATAGCTTAATTCCATAACTTTTTTCAAAAGAAACCACATAGAGTTCACAATTACAAAGGTAAGGTAATTAATTTTTGTAAAATTATTGCTAGAAATGTAAGTCCCTCAATTACTAGCAAGCTCAACATATTTGTAGGAGTTCATAATTTAATTTGGGTAACTGAATGGTTTTTCAATTACTAAATTTTCGCATTATTAGAAGACGCTCTTGTCTCTGATTGAAAGTGTTGAGGGATAGGATTTTGTTTATGTTCTATTTCTTTTTGGGGAGTCTATTGACACTTCCAGTCTATCTTCTCACACATTATTCAATTAGTTTTTATTATTACTAGATTATCAATTAATAAAATTGCTTTTAAAGACAAAAATATTTTTAAATACAATTTATATTAGACATTAACCCTAATTAAGTAATAAATGACATGTAAGATGGCTTCCAAAACATATTCATCTAGTAAACTTGAATCTGTTTTTTTTCTTTTTTTTTTTTTCTTTTTTGAAAATAGAATAGCCCATCTTAAGCCCAAAAAAAAAAAAGGCTTTTTGAACCTTTTTTTTTTTAAACCACAAAATCTTTGAAACTACAGTTTTGTAATAAAATCATTATAACCTTCCTAATGAAAAAAGCATCCCAGCAAATAGATGTAATTAAATAAGATTGAAAAAAATAAATAAATAAGTTTTTGTCATTTGAGAAGAGGAAAAACAACATAATGTTTAAAAAATCTTAGAAACGTAAAAAAAAAAACAAAACAAAGCAAAACAAAACAAAACAAAAAAACCAAAATAAAACAAATATACGACTCCATGTGCTATAAAAAAAAAAATAAATAAAGTCGTTTATGTAAAGGGGTATATATATACATGTGTGCGTAATTCCATTAGCTTCTATAGAAATAACTGTGAAAGGAAAAAAAAAAACGAAAAAGAAATGATTTCTTAGAACGTAAACGATATTGGTCGTCGAACAGAAAGGGAGTAATTAGTTGGTGGGCGTAAAAGGTAAAGAAAAATATCCTATAAATAATTTAGATTTTAAGTTTAACTAATGGGTGGTTTTAATAAGTGTGTGGAGATAGTAAATATATAAGTGTCTATTAGGGGTGTCAATTCGTATCTCGTATCGTGTTCGTGTCGTGTTTGAGTCGTGTCGAATTTTTTTTTTCCCAACCCGAACACGACCCGTGACACGAAACCGACACGAAACCGTGACACGAACTCGTAACAGATTGACACGATACGACACGAACTTGATCCGCGACATGAACTTGACCCGAAATTGACCCGCAACACGAAATTGACACGAAATTGATACGAAATTTAACCCGAAATTGACACGCGACCCGAAATTGACACGAAAAATGGACACGAAATTGACACGAAAAAAACGGGTCCAACCCGAACACGACACGAATTTTTTTTCGTGTCAATTTTTCCCAACCCGAACACGACCCGCTCCCTATTTTTCCCAACCCGAACCCGTGAAATTCGTGTCGTTTTCGAGTCGTGTCATCGTGTCGTGACCAGTATTGCCACCCCTAGTATCTATAGATGTCCCCTTTCTTTTTTAGGAAATTGTAGTAAACATCAGTTTTACGAAAATAATTAAAGCGAATAACAATGTTTTAAAATAATTGATTTAAATTAGAAGAGCGAATAACAATGTTTTAAAATAATTGAATTAAATTAGAAGATTATTAGGTATATCGAAAATTTAGTAGATAAATAGTAAACTTACTAAATATAACTAACATGTTTACAACAAATAAATAAACTATTTACTTGGTAATTTATTACTTATTGCTTCTTCTTTTTTTAGGGAATTTACTTATTGCTTTTTGTATTTAGGGAATTACTTATTGCTTTTTTACTTAAAATATTTTTAAAACTTGTTATTTACTTTACCCATTTTTTTTTTCGATACTTTAACTATTTACGTGAAAATGTTATTTACTACTTTCTCTCTTTTTCTTTTTCTTTTATTTTTTTTATTTTTTTATTTTTTATTATGCCTTGTTTTTATTTCGCTTTTCTTCCCCTTTCCTTTGAATTTTAACTTTGGGACTTGAACAAAATTGAATGGAAAGGCCGCCAACCTAACCACCAACTTTAGCGCCCATATCTGCAGCCATAATGATGTTCTCATGAGCACCTTCATTGGGTCCAAATGCAAAAGGGGCAAAGCCCAAGTCGATAAAGAAAAGAGGGTAGCAAAACGAGTTTAGTCTCGGTTTTCTTTTACACTTTCTGAAATTTAATTAATATTCCAGTGGCTAGTATTTTTCCTATCCCCACAGGCCACAACCCAGGCCATAGCAGAAGCAATATTAAAGTAGAATATTCAATAAAATTCTTTGTTGCCCTGTTTGAACGGGATTGCGAGCTATGTGGATCATGCTTAGCGGTTTGCAATAAAGCCATTACTTATTTCACATTTATTTTGACCAAAAGTACATGCATGATGTACAACTCTCTTCAAATTAAAAAGCATTGTTTGCGTAAAAATAAATTGAGAATAATAATTGCACTCTCTACCCGACAATAATTTTTCACCCCCACTTCAAGAAAGAAAGGGGGGGGAAAAAAAATCATAATCGTGAGTAGGATCAATTATACACATATAAGTCAAGTTGCCTGGTTAGATCACATTTTCAATTTAATATTGTTAATTGATAGAACTAAAAGATTCAAGAACAAATACAATGAGACACCCAAAAATTGTAATTGCAACTTTTAACTTAAACTTAGCACCAAAAGCTTCTTCCACAACCATTCCATATACACAACCATTATATTATAAATATATTATACACTCAAGTACTGAATAATAAAAGGAAAAAAAAAATGAAAAATTTAAACTCAGCAGCTCAGACTCGGATGCGTTTGTTATTCATCCGAGCGGCAGCGTATTAACATCAACTAAACCCACCCTATGGAGTCATTTTAGTAACAAGATTAATTATATTTTTAACAAATTATATAGGCCCAAAAAACAAAGCAAAAAAAAAAAACCTAAAACACTAATTTCAGCACAATCATATTTTTCTTTTCTTTTCTTTTCCTTTCTTTTCGCCCAAACTAGTTGGAGGATAGTGACGAGAGGGTTGTGGCAGAGGATGTTCTTGGGGAAGTTGACATGTGCTTCAAAGCCACCATTGGTAAAATGCTGGTTTTTCTTCTCCCCTGTTCCTTCACAAGTTCTCCAGCAAATTGTTCTATTTTCTCCATATTTGAGTTCCCAACTATCTTCTTCCCTTGGAATAGTACGGACTCAACATTCTTTTGTGCCAACATATTTTCTGCTTCTTCCAATATGTTTTTCTTCTTGTTTGCCACTTTTGCATTTTCCCAGCCACCTTGGTTTTTAGCTATAACGCCGTTCCCCTGAAATATTTTTTTTTTCTTCGAATTAGAACTCTGGATTTTTTTCATTAAAAATGAAAAATAATGTAAATTGGTGGGAATTTTTCCATTTAAAAAAATGTTTTTTTTTTATAAATTCTCAAAGTTTTGTAAAATCATTTTTTAAAAATGTAATCACGGATTAATATTCACTTTCTTAAATAAATAAAATTTCGATTATTTATTTAAGTTACAACTGGTATTAATTTTATACCTGAATGCGAACATAATTATTTGTACGACACTCTCCGAATGCCATCGAAACTGCCTGATCCACCTACGATAATATATCAAAAGAGATACAAATAATTAGATTTATGTAATAATTAAATCAGAAATCATGGCATGCACTATTAAAATAATTAAAGGAATTTCATAAATAGATATATTATTGTATATAAATATGCCTTTTCTGGTTGCACAAAGGACAAGGAGCCATCCACATTTTTTTTTCCTACAATAATAATCTCCAACCGACAAATACTTTTTACAGAAAAAAAAAAAAAAAAATATATATATATATATATATACACACACACACACACAGACGTTAGGTGGTTCTTTTATCATGGTCCCCCTATATGCGTATACTAAAATAGTATTTGAACAATTATTCCTAATTTCAATAATTTCCTTTTTCTTTTTCTACTCCACCCTACATCTCGTCTTGTAATAAAGATTTGATACCAAATTATCATTAAATTATATATATAATTATCATATTTTCCTAAATCCTTTGATAAATTTACTATAAAAAGTACAATTAAAATGTGCTCAAAAAAGAAAATAATAATGACAATATTAAATTCGTATATTCTTACCATGTCGGAAGCTCCCTCTCCGGCGATCTTGAGAAGCCCCGCGGTCGCAGGTGAAGAAGTGACAATGCCCGCATCAAATTCCGACTCTCCATTCCCAAGTGAAATTACAATAAGATCCTCCACGCCGTTACATAGCGGGAACTCCTGCTTGTTATTTAAAACGTGCGTGATTGCCGCAGCCGTCGGATTGTTCATCGCGATCGCCCCATCGACGGCCAGGATCCTCGTCCTCCTGTCAACGGATCTCAAATCCAACGCCCCACCGGTAGCCGTTGGACCGGCTGACGTGGCGGCGCAGACATCCCTCATCTTGAAATCGTAGCCGTCCATCTCGACCGCGTCAGCTCGGGAGAACAAAAACGGTGCGCGAGAGGAAAGGTCGTAGCAGGGGATCAGCACCGCCTTGAGCGTGTCCTTGAGAGTACATTCTCCGAACACTTTTCCGAACACTTTCTCCGCCGCCTTCTTCTCCGATCCAAAAACTCGCCGGAAAATCCCCGCCGTCGACTGGCCTGATATTTTCCGGCGATTCTTGACCATGAAACTGAGAGCCTCCTCGGCGGTGAAGAGTGGCCCGCCGTCTCTCCCGCGGGTGAAGAGGAGGGCCGCAAGGACGCCGCCAGCGCCGGATCCGGCGACGACGTCGAAGTAGTCGGCGATGGCGGCGTTGGCGTTCCCGGACTTGTGGCGGAGGGAGGCCTCGAGGCGACGGAGTGCGGCGGCGGCCAGGATTCCTCCGGTTGAGCCGCCGCCGTCGATGCTGAGGATTCTGACCTTTCCGTTGCTCTGCGCCGGAGCGGAGAGCTTAGAGTTAGGGTTAGCTGCTTTGTGATGGTCGTAGCCAAAGAGGAACTTGGTCTCGAGAATAGAGAAGATCTCGTTGGTGAGCTTGTCCGACTCGTAGTTGGAGTCAATGTTGAGCATGGGAAGTGTGGTTAGTGCTGCCATTTTTGGTCTTCGGTGGAGCTTGCACAGCTAAGATGTAATACGTTTTTAGAGAGAGAAAGAGAGTAAAAAAGAGAGGGCAGAGAGAGAGAGAGAGATGGTTGTTGTTGTTGATGTTGATGAAATGAAAACGGATTGGCGCTAGGAAGGAGACGGAGGGGTTTATATAGGTGTGAATTTGAAGGGACACGTGTGGGCTGTGAGTTTTGGGTGTGCGCGACTGCGCGTTCGAAAATTCAGTGAATGTTTGTGACGAAACCATCTTGGAACATTCCATTATATTAAAAATATTTATATTTATTTATAAATATATACGCATATAAATATAGTTTAATAATCTAGCAATGTATTGATTGCTTCACATTTTTTAGTCTCTAATTATTTCAATTTTTTTTAACGAGTTATAGTGCGGTGGCAAGTGCGCGACTGTTTCATCTCTCCACGGCTTTTTTTTTTGTTGTTATTGTTATTTGTAAGTGGGTCCATTTCCATGCTTAATTAGTGTGAGTCTTGTTAGTCGTAGGACCAAAACTGACTTGAAAGGGGTTATCTCCGTTACTAATTGTGAGAGAAAATCCTCCTTTTCTTAAAAAAAAAAAAATTTTAATGGCAACTCACTTAACAAATAAATAAAGTGTACTTTTTGAATAAAAACAAAATTCATGGTATAAAATGCAAAATAATTAGTTTTTCTTTTAAAGGATAATTTGGATTTTTTAATATCAAAATTAATTATTGACTGATAAAAGGTATAAATTCATATAGTATATATAATCTTATGATAAACAAATAACTTATAAGACTGTAATTAACAAGGAAAATACATATACAATTCGCCAAAAAAAAATTATAGGACTGTAATTAATAAGGAGATTACATATCCAATTCGCCAAAAGAATTTACATACATTATACGACAACATATGTGCTATGTATTACACTACAAAAGCATTACTTATATGTATACACATATATTTTCAGTTTTTTAGCACTTATTTTGGTCAAAGTCATTTATTAGTTCATGAGCTGGTCAATGTTATTTATTAAGTGGAGAAATTACAAACGAGTACTTTTTTTGCTTGGATAATAGCAGACGGGTACTTAATTTACTTGCAAAATATTATTAATGTGTGAACGACGAGTATGAGAGCCCCTTGGTCGTTTATGGAGGTAATATCAGACTACTTTTTATTTTTATTTTTATTTTTTGTCGAGAAAGGGGACTAGTTCCTACATTATTAAGATTTGAAACAAAATGTGGTAAAACATTAAAGTTCTGATCTTAAAAAAAAATGGATAACATAGAACTATCATTTCATAACATTAGTGAATTTTGTTATTTTTTACAGTGTTGTATAATCTACAACCTTCCAAATAAAACGTGACAAATATTTATTATTATTTTTTTAAATTACAAGTGAGGATTTAAATGTGACACATATTTTCTAGTGTAGTTAGATATGCTACGAATTATTCACAATTTAACCCAACTGATATTTGTACGTTTCGTTTTTATATAAATGTACGTATACATCCTTTCGAACTGAAAACAAATAAATATGCGCACCTTTTAATGTAGACTTGTTTTCATTTTTACTTTTTTATTTTAAGAAAAGTAGTTGTGGAGTTCAAATTTATTATCCCCAAATTTATGTCTCATTTGTTATCTCCCTATTGAATTTTGACATGTCATTATAATCTCACACATTAGATATTGATATAGACGGAGTTAAGTAATGGTTTTTTTTTTTTTTTTTTCAGAAAATGGTTTAGAGCTGTGTTACTTTTATCTTCTTCTGACATTATTTTCCCGAGTCTGAATGCCTCTTCTCCTTCAAATCTTTTAAAAGAGAGAATAACTTTTTTAGTTTTATCTTTAATGACCGTCTTGTGACAGTCACTTAAATATTATGTAGATACTTATGTTATGGCATAATCAATATTACATGATTTTTTTTTATTTTTTTTTATTATTTTATCTATTCTACACGTACGAAGCACGTACAATACAACTTCATATATTAGCGTACAAAACCCACACAATATGGGCATTTTTTTCGATTATTAAAAGATGAAGACGATCATGGCAGCTGAAATGCCACATATATCCCACCATTTTCCCAAAAAAAAAAAAAAAACTTTATAAGAGAAACTATGGGCTCGTTTAAGGGAATATTTAGAGATAATATTTTAAAAGTTGAGTTAGAAATGTGTATTTGAGGAGAAAACTTTTAAAAAAATTTTGTGATATAAAAAATAATGCAAAAATATGAAATGTGTTTGGAAAAATATATGCACAATGGATCTTATCTTGTGCGTATCGTCAATACGAGCATTTTAACATAAAAATCATCTGATTTCGATTTGAAACGAGAAAGTTATGCACTTTAAAGTTTGAATTTTTTGAATATGAAAGATATGAAAAGTTATTTTTAGAATTAAGATTTTGAAATCTAGGATGATAAGATACCATCGGTGCCCCAAATGGGTCTGAAATCAAACACAGCAACCTATACTAAATCTGGCCAAAAAAAAAAAACAAAAAAGAGGAAAAATTATTCTTTGCCCATATTTTCACAAAGGATGAAGACGAGAAAGGTCCGATTAATGCTTATTGAGAAGATAAGAGAGCCTACAACTACAACTCCTGCAACAAAGCAGCGACTACCACCAATATTTCTCGTTCGATGCCAACAATTTTCAACAACTGAAATACACACAGGAAACACGAGCGTACGTCGCCTGATCAGAGGGGTCCTGTGACTCCGGCGACGAAGGCGGAAAATTTTCGACACTGGGAGAATCGATTGAGATCTAGAGCATAGAGCTCGATAAAAGCATTCAACGTTATAGTGAATTAAGTTTTCAAATGGCATCTCACCGGCAAAGCTTGTCGGTTGATGCAATCAACAAAATTATTATTGAATGTGGACATGGTCAAAATCTTCGCATAATTAAAGTAGGATTATAAATAAATTCTACTTAAATTAATTAAGAGTGAAAGTTGACATATCAAAATTTGAGGGGGGGAGGGGGTCGTAAAGACATTTTCATTTTAGGATTCTAACCAAAAATGAAGGATCAACCATGCGTACATGAGTTTTTATCTTCTCGACTATCGTAAAGACATTTTCGTTTTAGGATTCCAAGTTTTAAATTGTTTATTTTTTTTTATTACAATGTTAAATTATTTAACTATTACTCATGCTAACATTGATTAAGATTTTTTCCCCCTTTTTGAAAAGGTAAATTCCATTCAAAAGATTAAAATGATACAATCACTAAAACTGATTCATATAATCTCAAATATATAAGGTGACTTATAACTCTCAACACAAATATAATCTACCAGTAAATTCTAATAACACTAAAAGAGAGAGACGTGTACCGAATTCTGACACAAGAAAATCAAAATGACACATCAAATTTTAAGCACATATAAGATTTTTTTTACAGCACTTTTACAATCAATAAAATCTTCTGATTGATCGAGAGTTATAAACCTGTAGCACTAAGCCAACCATGCTTTGACATATAGAACAAAATCTATGGGAAGGAAAAGAAAAATAGTACCAAGACCCAAATCTAGCGAATAAATTAACTTTTCTGCACATGAAAAATAGCTGAATTTCATTTTATTTTGTCTAGAGTTGGTTGGTCTAACTGCAGTTAGGAAACTTATTACCTAACACCCATGCTCCATTGTCCAAGCTCATTACCAGTAGTTTAACTAATTTCACTGCTCCACAAGGTTGATAATGCATGCACTTTTTTCTCTTTTGTATTATATATATTTTTTTAATTTTTTCTAAGAAGAAAATTTAGCTTACTGATTCCTTTTTTTTTTTTTTTTTGTTTTTTAAATTCTGGAAGAAATGCTTACTCATGTTGATATGAAAAGATATTTGTTACGGGCAGAGGCACATGTACAATTATTATTATTTTTTAATTTTTTCCCCTCAAAGTACAGTGTACGGTTTCAGAATCTCAGGCTTTGGGCGGTGAATGCAAGAAAATCCTTTGTAGGGCCGTCAAATATATTGGCTGGTCGTACATAAGTGGCTATGATATTTCTCTTTTTCCTTCCTTTGTTCTTTATTAAAAATAATAATATATAATAATCGGAAATAAAAACTTCAAATCTTTGCCACCGGATGATGATTCTTGAGTTCAAAACTCTCACTAAATCTTTTGGGATTAAGGGTTCGTTTGGTTTGATATTAAATTGAGTTTAAAATAAGATAAAATTTTTAAATTTGAGTTGGTTGGTTTTTAAAAAATTAATCATAAATTTTGTTGACTTTTCAGAAAAAGAAAAAAATTAATATGAAAAAATACAGTTTAGTTGGAGTTAAACATGGATGTCAAACATGGCTAAATATATATATAGGGTTTGTCTCATATCCGGTATCTTATGATATCCGACAAATATGGACTTCAATTATTAGAAATATGAATTTCAGTTATTGGAAATGTGAATTTATGCAGAAGAAAATGTAAAATGAGATAAATTCACATTCACTTTAACTATATTTTTTTCTGCATGAATTTACATTCATATTAAATGAAGTTCACATTCACAATAACTGAAATTTACAAATCAGATACGGTACAGTTTCGGATATGAGATTTTATATATATATATATGGGGCTTGAGTTTCGTTACAGCCAAAAAAAAAAGGAAAAGAATTTTAAATGGATGAGAAGTTTTTATATTCTTCTACATTTCCAAAAGTTAATTAAGCTTTCGAAGTAATATATTAAAGTTATTGATACTTTTATTTATAGGGAAGGGGGAAAAAATAGAGACAGAGAAGAGAAATATCGTGCATCGTTGATGCTCGTAAAGTCACAAATTAGCAATTACATTTAATATTTTATAATCGTTGAATTTTACTAGAACATCAATACATCATTACAATTGAAGGACCTAACTTGTAAAATTGTATGGCTATTTGTATATTTTTCAACAAATATATATGAACAGATATATATATATATATATATATATATTTATCTCTAAAATTTGAATAATAACAACCTACGTTTAAAAAAAATGTAATTATTAAAAACTCATCCATATACGTTTATATACAAGTACGTTAGTACGTTGCAACATCTGTGGTCATTTAAATATCTGCTTCGTTTTCTGCTAAAATGCAAAAATATCTTCTCCATCTCTTTTTAGCATTTTTTTTTCGTTCACTTGCATGTTATTCAAATGGATATCGTACATCCTTCCCTCAAAAAAAAAAAAAAAAAAAAAAGAAGAAGAAGAAGAAGAAGATCCGGCTGGTCATATATAGTACAAACAACCATAAGTGGCAATAAATGAGCAAAATCTCATCGGATTTTCGCACAACAAATTAAAGCATCAAATTTAATGCTAGTATGGCCACGTAGAAATATCGTGTATGTGTATATAATATAAATAGAACGATCAGTGGTGATAGCTTGGTGATAAAAATTGTCTATTTAATGTATTTATTTTTATCAGAATTTAAGTTAAAATTATGATGTATGCAAAGTTTAGTTTTTGATAAAAAAGATTATGTATTGTCTGTTTTTAAAGACTGAGAACTGAGAAAATATAAAGTCAGGTTTTTTATTATTCCATCGGTATGATCATTTGACTCATTTAATGACCACATAAACAGGATATGAAAATACCACCGATCTATTTTTTATTTAAAAAGACATAAATATACATACATATATATTATATATTTACAGTTGTCGAAAGGGTCCCCTTCCAAATTGACAAATGCCAAAGTGCTTAGCTGTGTGTGTTAGGCTTAGCCGTGCATGAATGGCGTTGTACGGGCCTTTTTCAATATGCAACCACTAAAATTGGGTCCATCAAACACACACACACACACACGATATGAAATTTGATCTTAACCACACGTGGGGTTCATCCGTTGACTTTGTCAATTTGTTAATTACTAATTAATTAAAACTCCAGCTATTTTAATTGATGGAGTAAAGCCTTTAGTGCCTCTCACCACATTACATAACGTGGATAATTTTTTTTTTTTTTTAATAAGATGGACTCCATTCTTATCAAATGACAAATCATATAAGGAATCATCTTAGATAATGTAAGACACTGTATGTTTTCCTAACTTTACTCTAATTGATGACATCATAAGACTCTTACCATATTAGTTCAAGATGACGAGGTTAGATATTACTGCCGAATTTTAGGTTTGTCAGATCACTTACTTAAATTTATAAAATTGCTAGAAAGGTGGGTTTAATTTAGATAATTTCACTGTTGGTTTATCCACTCAGCCAAGAGGTCAAGTAATTTGAGAATGTTGTTGACTTGCATTACCATGTTGGTTTATGTTAATATATATATATACATATATATATAAATATATATTAATTGTTAGGTCCACTCTCCTTAATATGTGGGATTGGACAAGGTGCGCATTTCAGAGAGAAAATCTAAGGGAACCTTTTTTTTTTTTTTTTTAACTTTCAATGATAAAGTATATTTTCGTATATTCATAAAAAATATACATATTCGTATTAATAATGTATATTTCTAAATATTAATCTTACAAAAATCACACATCAAAATCAAAATAAAAGAATATGTAAAATATCTACACAAAATTGACAATAAAGCTGATCTTCTTGATTTAAACAAAATTCTATTAATAAGATTGACAACTTAACCGTGTATGTTTTTAAATATTAGATCTTATTAAAATCATGTCAAAATAATAAATATTTTTATATCAGATGCAATGCAATGAATTATAACAAAATCATATCAATAGGATTTTTTTTTTCCATACAAAGCTCTATCGATAAGATACTGACATCTCTCTCTCTCCCTTAATCCTTTCTCTTCATACAGCTAGTGTGGGCATGAACAACAATGGACATCTTTCAAGGAGAAAATGGAGAGAACAAATTCAAACTAAGAGAAAACATAAGGGTGCAAAATTAAATTTAGTGACAATTAGCTGGTGTAACAAGTTAATTAGAGAGTGATTTATTTAGAGTGTTCAAACTAATAAGCGCAAATTTCCCGGAAAACTTAAAAAGGAGTTTTAACATTTTGGTTTCCATATGCTAATAATATAATAGCATCGGAAACAGACTTCTATTTCAGTGTATGCACACACTAATTATTTTATAAATTAGAAAAATACAATTAAAAATGTAAAATTCAATAGGGGTTCATCCCTAAAAACTTCATATCAGCGTGGGAAAATAAAAAATAATAAAATTTTTTTAGATCTTATTTGGAAAAAAAAAAAAAAAAAAAAGGACAATGGGATCCGCTGTCCCCACTCAGCCTCAAATGACTTCGCTCTAGCTAATGTTCATTATTCAATTGCATTGAGAAGCTGCTTAAATTAAGAACCGGAATTAAAAATTAATACTACAAACTTTAATTTCTCGTTGACCACGCACATAATTATTAATTTTGAGAAAGATTAATTAATTAGGCTTTTCTTTTCCCTTAATGAGAATGATTGATAAGTAGCTTTCACTGTAGATCACCAGTAATAATATGATTCCAACCAATTAGTAGAAAAAGTAAGCTTTAGAATCAAAATGTAAGGATAATTGTAACCTTCTTGCACGCCCTATTAAATTGAATTGCCCCACTGATTAAATACTAAGGAAAGTGTCTTCTTTTGACCTAATCATAGTCATAAATCATTTTTGTTCCTTAATCCCTAAACCAACAAAAATTAAAGAGTCCCCCACGTTGCTTCGCTTCAAAGATGCTGCTTACTCACTTTTTTTTTCTCTTTAATTGCTAAACAATTTGCTGCCCATACACTTAGTACTAATACATATATAAAACGCCAAAAATTTTTGGGAAAAAAAAATGAACAAAAAGAAATAAAAAGAACTAGAGTACAAACAACTTTACAATAATAATAAAAAAAATTTATAGCTGCACACGAGTTTCTTGTCCAAATATTCTTTTCCCTCTAAAGACTTATATATATATATATATATATTAAAAAGAATTTGAATATATATAATAACACCCATATCCATTTTCATGGTGAGTTCCTGGTAAGGCTCACCGACAGCCCAAATACATGCCCTCTGAACCACAACAAACGACAGGCTCTCCTTAATTAAAGCCAAGGCCTCTAATAATGTCAAAAAAAAATTGGTGGGGGGGGGGGGCAAATGGGTAATTGGAATCTGTAGGCGATATTTTGTCACCTCCCGGGCCGTGCCGGGCCAAGTGGGGACACCCCAAGAGCGGTTGGTAACAAATATTAGAATTTAGATCTCGCCTTTCTTTTCTGCATGCGCTTAAACCAAATTTTGCTTAATTTGCAGAGAAAAAACGTATTTGTCTCCCACGACTACTTGTCGGCCTTATATCACTACTTTACTTCTAATTAATTAGATTCCCTTCCCAAAAAAAAAAATTTGAGTTTATTATTAGAACAAATTTCACCAATTCTAGATATTGTTATAAAATGTTCCATGAACTTTAAAACATTAGCAAATATATGATAATGTCATGAAAAAAAGTATATAATTCCGAGTACGATTTTTGCGCTCTACTTTTGGTATGAAAAATATATGGAAAAAGTACTTGTTTACGGACACGAAGATCATTTCCTGACTTTTGGCATAGAAACGTCACAAAAAATTTTCTCATTTACAGACATGAAAATCGTTCCCTAGTTTTGGCATGAAATCGTCACAAAAAAGTACACGACAAGAACATCGTACCCGGCTTTTGACGTGGAAACATCATGGAAAAAAGTGTATCTTTTCGAACACGAAGATCATGCCCGAATTTTCATGTTAACAGAAACTAACAGAAGGGAAAAAAATTTTAATTTTTAAAAGTTTGGAGGATAATTTGTGATGAGGTCCAAAATTCAGGAAGAAAACATGAAAAATGACGTCAACTACCGTTAATTAAACTAAAAGAAGGGAGAAATTTACAAACATTTTAAAGTTCGTGAGAAACAAATATTAAAGGGACTAATATGAAATTTATCATTGTTATTATAAATATAACTATGACTTGTAATGATCGTGTTTACACTATTTGTATTTGATTAAGTTCTTTCTTTCCCCCCACCCGACAAAGAGATTGTTGACTTAATTATGTGTTTAGATCTCTAATCATTTGCATTAGTTAGAAAATATATATGTTAATTATTTCTTATGTTTCCTAATTGACGGGTTTTGTGATTTCAATTAGTCTTCCATTGTCTGATGGTATGAAAGCTTGATTTGGATAAAGGAGAATATTAATTAATCTTGAAAGCAAAGATGTGTGCACTTTGATTATAATATTAACCCCATTAATCATTACATTGTAGAGTCAGTTGTTGTTAACTAATGGTGATCGGTTATAAGAAGAGTAAATATATAAATCAGCTAATTGGAATTTTCTCTTACAATTTTCCTCCCCTCAATTTGGTGAATTTGTGTGCTTTCCTCTTCGAACGATGAAAAGACAGTAAATAAAGATATTGCTTAAAAAATAATATGAGAATTCTTTAATATCACATTGAAAAACCATACTAGGTACTATTAATTATAAAGTTTTATTAAATTGTTCTATTCTTTTTAATCTAATATCTAATCTGATTTGACGTAAATGTTAATTTAGAACATGTTTTTCTGGTGAAGTAGTTTTTGTCATTATATTATTACAGAATTCTTCAAAGAAATAAAGAAATAAGATAGAGTTATAAAGCCATATTGCTAGTTTATTGAATTTAGATAATGAGACATTAGTTAACATTTAGGCAGAAAAAAAGAAATAAAATAAAAATTGAAATTATAAAAGTAGCTAGTCTTATAACATAGTGTATATTGGTGATTAAAGCTGGTTCATGAATAGTACGTTTTTTTTTTTTGCTGAACTGATAATAGTCTAATTAATGATGTACTGTTAGTAGTTATTGTGACAATCGTATGTGCCAATGTAAGATTCAAATCCCAACTCTCATGTGGTTCATCCATATATATGTATATATCAATGGTCAAATTTACATAAGTTTTATTTATTATTAAAAAAAAAACCCTAAGTTGTTTTCACTACCAACTAGCTTGAGGTGGGATTTTGGCAGGTGATTGGCTAAATTCCATTCCAATTTTTTTTTTGGTTGAAAATTTTTTTTGAAAGAAAAATGTCAACCAAAAAAAAAAAAAAGGAAAGATACATGGAAAGAGACAAGGAGCAGTCAAAAAGAGGAAGAAGACAAAATATGGAGAATCGTCTCATTTGTACATTGCGTATAATATGTTACCACAGTTGGCATATGCCATACGGATTATAGATATGGGCACCACCAGGACAGCAAATGAGGCATGCCATTCTCGACCGACAGGATTTATTTGTTTTTATTATTATTATTTTTTTTGTAGACAATATTAAGTACTTGTTAGAGTTGAGGGAAAACAATAGGAAAAAGAAGAAAAAGAATCTTATGGAGGAGATTTTTGTGTTATTGAATCTGTACTGATAAAGTTTTTGAACTACAAATTATCAAAGAGAAAAATAAGTTTCTGAACTATAGATATATGTGCAAAAATAGTTTGAATATTGATGGTAAAAAATGCTACTAAAAATGTGATAAATGAAGCCCTTCCATTCGAGATTTCAAAACTTTTTCAAATCATACTAGAGGATTCCTTATTTAGAAACGCTCTTCAAAATTCATAACTCAAAAAAAAAAATTTTTGTTTAGGTAATAAAAATCCCAGATATATGTTGTTTATTCGTGTGCGTTATGCGAATTTATTGATAAAACTAAGTATCTATGAATGAATGTCGAGTTTTCTGTTTTACGAGACTTTTTGTGTGAATTAGTGAGGATAGAGCTGTAGTAAAGCCCGATTTATATATTCTATCGATAAAGCTCATTTTTAAATTAGTAAGATGTAATTAAACGACTGAAATATTACTTGTGTATAATAATTATAATATACCTTATCTCATACTAGTATAGACTAATAAATTAAAAAATTAAAAAAAAACTAATGTTGTTTATAGTTGACGGCGTCCGAGGGGGAGGGGGGCGTCGCCGGTTCCTAGGAGTGCGGGGGCATTGGGGGGGAAGGGGGAGCCTTCGTCGGTGTCAGGGGGAGGGGGGACAGATCTGGTTTCCCGGGGGGGGGGGGGGGACAGATCTGGTTTCCCGGGGGGGGGGGGGGGGGCAGATTTAGTTGGGGAAGAGAAGGGTTCCTCGTCGGCTCACTTGTGTCAGGGGGGAGGGAGGGAGTCCTTCGTCGGCATCGGGGAGGGGGGTGCTCGTCACCGGGGTCAGGGGGAGGGAAGGGGTCTTCGTCTAAAACTAACATTATTTACAGTTGACGGGGTCCCCATGGGGGAGGGGGGGGGGGGAGGGGGTGGTTCCTTGGCGAGCGGGGGAGGAGGGGGGAGCCTTTGTCGGGGGAGGGGGACATATCTAATTTTCAGGGGGGGGGGGGGCATAGATCTGGTTAGGGAAGGGAGGGTGTCTTCGTCGGCGTTAAGGAGGGGGCGTTCGTCGCCGGCATTGGGGGGAGGTAGGGGGTTTTAGTCGGTGTCGGGGAGGGGGGGCACTTATTGCCAGCATTAAGGGGGCCGTCGGTAAACTATTGCCAGCTATTTTTTTTTTTTTTTAGTTTCTTTGAATTTTTTTAAATTTTAATTTTTTTTATTTCTTAGTATATAATATTATGAGTTAATATATATTATAGTTATCATGCACAAATAATATATAAGTCATTCAATTATATCAGAACGGTTTAAAAATGAGTTTTATTAATAAGATATATAAATGAAGCTTTGTCACAGATTTTTTCAAATAATAATTTTATTATTTTTCATCAATGACGGATCTACAATAAGAATCTAATGGGTTACAAATGATTAATGACTATATTCATAAACCACAATACAAAAGAAGAAGAAAAGGACAAATTTTAGCTTTTTTAATAACATATAATAAAGTATTTTCGAAATTCCAAAACAATATCTTGAGCACAAAATTTGAACAATTCATCTAATCTTCTAATTTTTATAAAAAAATGAAAAAGAAAAAAAAAAAAAGAAAGAAAACATAGACTCCAAAATATCTTGTTAATTAACAAAAGTTAACAAAGTACATTGTGTTAATTGTGGCTCTTAAAGCTAGTAATTTGGAAAACAACTATATGTGATATAAAAGTACTAATGAGAAATAGTACTAGAGGAGAGAGAGTTTTTTATTTATTTTTATTTTTAAGAAATATTTAGATGGAAGAGGAAAACAAATAGTGGTAGTAGGTCGTAGAAATTGGAAAGGAAAAGAAACATAGAAATGGAAGAAAATAAAAGGAACACGGTGTTGATACTTGTTTTTGTTCGAAGTCTTCTCCTAAAGTCCAAGCTCAATGCTCGCATCTAGTGATGCGAATGAGCTCGTTTTGTGAATCTAAGCAATGCTTGGTGAACTTGCATGGATTGTAGTTTGGTAGTCTATGAGTAATCAAATAGGTCCATTTATCATTTGTTAAAGTTGGTTTTTGATTCCACTTGAGGAGATTTTAAACTGACTTGTCAAGATAAATGGGTGATAGAGAAATAACCAAGTAAACCAAATCTCTTACCTTAGGTAGACCAAAGTGTACCTACCATTAATACCTATAAGTACCCAAAAAACTATGTTCTCTTGATGATGGCCCATGAGGCCCAAAACATTGGCTCTAGAATTGTTTACGAGTGAGTTAGGCCACGCTGGTGACCAAGATAATGCCTTTTTCGTTTCTTTGACAAGTTTGGAGAACTCTCTGGTCTGACTCTGAAAACAAGATGTTTCTCTATATTTGCCCCTGCTACTTGTTTTGGATCAGTTATTGGCAAGTCACCCACTCCATACGTATTGAGAATGTGAAAAGCAACCTCTAAAAGCTTATAAGCTTCTGAAAAAACACTGCAAATTTAACCATTTAGTTCACATTACTTCCCATTTTTAGTGTTTCTTAAAGTTTAAACACACAACTGTCATTCCTTGTAGATATAAATATTTACTAATAAATAATTATCATAAATTTGATAAAAACGGTAAATATTTACTAGTAAATAAATATAAATATTTACTAATAAATAATTATCAAGTATAAATTTGATACATATGGTACTTATTTACTAGTAAATATTTGATTTACTTGACAAATTGATAATTTTTAAAGTAATGTAAATTAATAGTAAATACTAAGGTATTTTAGTAAATATTTTTATTTATTTGATAAATTGATAATTTTTGAAACCACTTAAATACTAGATTTACTAATAAATATAAATATTCTCAATCTATTTGATAAAATTATGAATATCACATTTCCTGTATATACTTAAAGTATATAATAAATAAATTATTTGAAAATAAATTTATTTACTGATTTTTTCTTGATAATTAGTAAATTTGTTATTGGGAAATAAATAGATTTACTACCTTTTTAAAACCCAGATTTTATTAAAAATTACAAATCCACCCCAAAAACCATAATCCAAAAAGGTTTGGTTAGAGAAGACATTAGCTCTGCGGCAGTCATCAGAGAAATCACAGTGAGGAGGATGGAGATCCGATGTCAACGGAAACAAGGATGAATGGTCGTGAATTTCCTTGTGATTCCAGTGATCTTCCTTGCGAGCTTCGGATCCACGGTAAGATCGTCCTCTGATCGCAACTCCATAACAAGATCATCCTTCGGATATTGACTCCATGGCGAGATCCTCTTCTGGATCGTGACTCCACGGCGGGATCTATCACGCCCTACTCTAGATCTCGATTCCACGGCGACCGTTGCACCTTCCTTCAGTTTGTGACCACAGTGATTGTCGCACCATCCTCTAGTTCGCGATGCTACGATGATCGAATTAGGTAGTCTCGATGAAACCAATGCCGGCACCGGTGCTGACGCTTGGGTTTCTGATTTTAGGGAGTTCGGTGCTGTTGGGGTTAGACTTTATTTTCCCATTACACCGTTAACTTTCGAACGTTTATCGAACGAACGATGAACTTTCAGATCAAATCTACAATATCTTCATATATTTGGGCCGGACCCAAGTTGTGATATTACTTTCTCGTTCGCGAGCAATTATCGTTCGTATTATTGGGCCGGACCCAATTTACGACCTTAATTCTTTCCATCATGGAATATGATTATTCGAATTCGAACGTCGAGCCATTCAAACATGATTGGACGTATATCGAATCTATTATAAGCCATGAACGACACGATTACAAGGTCCAGGCCTTGCTTCTTTATCTTCGCTCGTCGCTTGTTCTTGACAAAAACTATTAGGGACACTACCCGTAACTGTCAAACCCATAGTCGACAATGACATGTCATCCCTTTTATGGAAACTGATAAATTCATGATTGACAATGACGTCATATTTATAACTGCTAAACCCACGATCTGGGACTAAGGTTCACTCTAGTAATCGTCAAATCTGGATCATAACTGACACAATTACACGTGTCCCTAAGGGTAACAAGCGAAAAACCGCTTACCATTTATTACGGGTTCAAACCCATTGATCTTCCTCTATAAATAGAGGAAGACCCCCATTCAGATAGGAACGACCTTTTTTTGGTCTGATTCCTATTGACACTTACATTTACGCTGTCAAAATTTACTCAGAAATTGTAACTTGATATACTTGAAAATATCCAGATACAGTGAATACATCGCACTCACAGAGGACGTAACACACAGTTTGGCGAACCTCTCTAATTTTGATATTGTTGATTGAATCTTTTTTCATTTACCTGACTCGTTTATTTTAATTCTGTAATGCTTTACGAATTTCACTAACGATTTCCAAGGACCCAGTCGATTTTTTGCATTATTTATTTTGATTAATTTCTCTTAAAAATTTGACCGTAGATTTCCAACATTCACGGATGCTTTGTGTTTAGGTGTTTGTGAGAGATTGTGGGGGGTTTTGTTTGTGAGGGGTATTTTAGAGAATTCTTATTTGAGTTTAATGACAGTATGTTATTTAGTACATCAAATTCACGCCAGCGAATTGTTAGGCTTATAGATGGAAATAAAAGGATCGGGTACTTTTGAATGATTTCGTATGTATATAATGAACGATATTTGATAAATTAGGGAGTACAAGGAAATCGGAATAAGAAATATAGACAAGGTATTCGTGAAATTAATTAAAAAAGAGAGAGAGAGAGAGAGAGAAAGAGACAGAGAAGGAGACGAGTACGCTGTCGTTTCAGCTTTCTCTCCCAAGTTTTGTTGTTTCTCTTGTGTGTGGTTTGGTCAGCCAAAGCAACAAATAGCACTACAAAAGTTGGGGAGACCGAGAGTCACCGGCGCCGCCCATCCCCTGCTTGCCAGTCGCTCCTCCGGCAGCCGCACGACGCCTAGTCCTCGCCGGTACGTGGTTGACTGAGTAGTGTTTGATATCTTGCCTGATATAACTTGTGGAAATCGAGCGGTGGAAACTGCCCATAACGGTTGGAAAACCAACCCACACTCTAGAAATCAGCGTGGTGCTCGGTTTCAATTTCTGGAAACTGATGGTGTTCAGTCAGAAACCGAACCAACCAATACCGACGGTCTTGGACCGACAAACAGAGTGTCTTGAAACACTGTTGTTCTTCCTTCGTTCTTTATCACATACTTAATAGCATCATGCAATTGGAGGTTACTATTTGATTTGTTCTAGTTTGCTCAGAGAATGTTGGAAAGTGAAAAATTTTGGAGATTGTTATTATCCCAATTTAATGAGATAAAATTTTGAATATTTTCTAATCTCTTTCGTTTTCCTTTGCCCTTTATTGTTCTTCGTTTTGCAGGATTCTTGTGAAACTGAGACCTTTAAATTAGAATTTTTTGTTCAACAAGAGAAAGATTTTTAGAACAATTATAGATAGATTGAATTATCTGTTTATTTTCTTGGAGCAGTTAATTATTTGGGGAACTTCTGCTAGGAGGCATGGGTAAGCCTTATTTATTTATTTATTTATTTATTTTTTTGGGTTCTGCTTGTTTGTTTCTCTTTTATCGAGCAATTATAGTTTTGGCTTCCTGTTTTACTTTTAAGAAAGATGGAGAGAAAAATCTTTTATATAAATACGGTATTTATGCATAAATATTTTCAATTTTTGTTAGAAAAATCGCGACGAGAAAGGAGGAAGGAAGCTCGGTTGGAAAAGAATTCGAGAAAGCATGAATTATGGCTCCAACGGCAGGTAGGAAAAAAACTGCCTCCAATCTCAACGAATTTTCTTTATTTAGGAAAAGGGTCTCCTGTTTTTGTAGTTTGGAGCTAAATGTTATGTGGGTTTCAATGGTTTTGGCCATAATGATTGTGTTTGTACTCTCTTGTAGAAATTTTTTTTTCTTTTAGTGCTTGAGAGCTCTGGCCGATGTATTTGTTCATCCTTTTGAGTTTAGTGTTTTTATTTATTTGTACATTGTGTCTACAGAAAGACAAAAAACTTAAGAAGAATTCTGAGGATTCAAGTGGGAACAAATCAAATAATGTGCTTGTTGAGAAAGTAAAAGAGAGTCAAGTTTCATGGTTTGATAGTGAGTCTGGGAGAGAGCAGAGTCCAGAGCAAGCTAATATGGTAGTTGATCTTGAGCCTGAATTGGGCTCAGCAAGAGAAGATTTAGGTGCCTCAAAGGCAGTGAAAAGTAAAAAGAAGAGAATTGTGAAAACGAATTTTGAGAAGTTTCTCGAGATGGATGAGCAGAATGCTGCAATGTCTGCTCAAGTGGATTTGGAATTGGAAAGGAAACTAGCTAAGAAACTCAAGGTGAAGAGTGGAAGATTAAGGGGAGAAGATGATGGTGTCAATTTACTGTTTAAAGGAATTCCATCTATTCTTGATTCAGAAGGGGAAGATGAATTACCCGTCAAGAAATCCGAGATAAGGTCCACAAGTAAGAAACGTAAAACAGAAAAATCATTGGATCGAGAGTTAGAAGTTGAGGTACCTTCTGATTCAATGGTTGCAACATCTGAGCCAGCAGATATATATGGTGTCGAGGAGGCATCAGAAGAAGTCCCTGCTCTGGTGTCCTCAAAGAAGAAAAAGAAGAAAAGAAAATTGTCAGAAAAAGGAAAGGAGAGCGATGCAGCAAGTAAAATGGCCATTGATGTGCCCAAGCCAACGGACTCTTCTAGAGTTGATGGGCCATCTAAAGAAGTTCTTAGTAAGGTGGTTGAAAAATATATAGCCCCTCATTTGAGATCTCGCGCTGGAAATGAGCAAGAAGAGTATTTGCAGAGTCGCAGAAGGGTAAGAGGATTGTTGAATAGGTTGTCTGAATCGAATGTTGAATCAATTACTGGAGAAATGTCCGCTATCTTTCGTTCCATTCCACGTATTGTAGCTTCTCAAATAATCAGTGAGGAGGTTTTGGCTTCTTGTTCTAGTGGTCCTCGAGGAAATGAACAGTTAAGTGTTAATTCTTTGTTTTCATATTGACTGTCCCTTTTGTTATGACCAAGTTTTGTCTTTTATAATAAATAATACATACAATTTGATGGGCAACTGCTATTAGTAATTGTTTAAAAATTAGTGCATTTGGTCGTTGTTGTAAAGCATTACCAAAGAGTATATCTGTGTGTTTAATATAATTTTCCTAGTTGGTCATGATCTTTATCATTTGCTATTGGAATATTACTGCCATTGTGATGTCTCAAATGGTTGGCGGATTTGGTAAAATCATACAATTATTAAAACAAGCAAGAAAGGGGAGTGCTGAATCTATCTCTGTTTTTGATTTGGTTTCTCTTGAAGGTGCACATTTAAGAAATACGTGTCTGGTTAGTAATGTTCTTAAAATTCCATGTAAGAATTGTTTATATATTCGTTCCTGGATCCTATACTTTGTAGTCCATTTAGCTGGTGTTAGAGAAGAACTGGAATCATATTTGGTTCTTTTATAATCTTGATGACATGTTTATCTTTTGTAATCTAAGCTAATTCGAGATCATATTTATTTGTGTCTCTGTTTATACTTGTTAATTACTCTGGGTGGGAATTCTTTTAACAAGACTTCAAAATTCAATATCCTTAAAATTTATTTGTTTCTTTGCCTGAGTTTCCTTATTCTTTGTTACATGGAAATTGGTTTTTCTTTGTACGTCTGGATATTTTCTATTATTTCTTGTAACAATGTCTTTAAAATTAGTTGAATAGCCTTGTGGTCTTTTGTCTGTTTCCAATCCCAAAATGAATTTAAGCCCAGAGAACTATTCACCACTGATGATGCAAACGTTGAACCAAAACATAACTCAAACACAAGAAAATTTTCTTTTCAAGGCTAACCTGGTTTAGCATTTTTTATACCTTTTCACATCCAAAAAGATCATATCTTTTACTTGCCAAGAACAATAATTGGGCCTGCTTTTAGGTTTAAGATTTACACTTTCTAGGAGATGCTGTTTTTATCTTTTTCTTGGGTCTTTAAAAGTAAACGTATATACATGTTCCTTGTGAAGGTATGCTGCTGTTTTTGCTGCTTTTGTTGCTGGCATGGCCTGCTCCGTTGGAGTTGATTTCAGTGCAAAGCTTATGGCTTCCCTTGCTAAGAATTTCGAGGTATGCATTAGCTGTAATTTTTTTTGTAGATCGGCGCATGAATTCGATAGTGACTACTTCAAAACTATGGTAATTTAAGCTTTGCTTCATTTACACTAGTTATGAATGTAATATTCTGTTTTGTTTGCAGGATGAGTACCTCAAAGAAGATAACCTTTCTTTGCGGAACCTTACTCTGTTGCTCTCTTATTTATTTATATTTGGAGTTTTTTCAAGGTAAGCAGCCTAAGATCTTTGGACTCTTCACTCTGCAAAATGTTTGCAGTAGGAAATAAGGAGTAAAAAAGTTTTTCACTTGAATTTTCTGAGCCACAAAGCCAATTTTCACTCCAGTAATCTAGTTGAATTGGTCGTCAGGGTAAATTGTTGCAATATATAGGATTCAGCATAATTTAGTAACGTGTGCCATAGACTTCGTTTGCAACAACTCCAGTAGTTAAGTTGTATTTGAACCTCTTTTATGCTCTTTGCATTATCTTCTTCATGGTGTGTCTGTTCTGAAATATTATGGAATATGTGTCAATTAGTATTTCTTCAACGAGTTGAGCCCCCTCTCTGATGGCAGTTCTTCTGGTAATGCTTTTCAGTGATTTGATATATGACTTTATGACCATGTTGAGCAAGCGGTTAATGGAGGTTGATGTCTCCACAATCTTAACAGTTTTACAATGTAAGCATTAATGATTATCTTCTATTCTTGTGTTTCCAATTTCATATGTTCTTATGACAGTTTTGCTATAATTGTTTGTGATTAGTTTCATTCTAGGCAATCTCGGGGTAAAATTTCTCTAACTAAAAAAATACTTTAGACAGAAAAGGATTAGAAAGAAAAGTTTTTTAAGTTTTGCAGTCTCTGATTCTCTGCAATGGTGTTCCATAGCAATTAACGTTGTATTATGTGTTTTCTCTGTTTTCCCTGCACGTGCTTTGTATTATCTAGGAAATAATCCTTTACTTTATTGGACTTGACATATGGATGGTTATTAAGATTTCTGCACTGACAAATCGTGACTAACATTCATTTTGCTGATTGAATAGGCTGTGGGATGAAAATAAGGGCCGATGATCCTCTTTCCATGAAAAATTTTATTCTTGGTGTTCAGAGTAGAGTGAATGAGTTGCAGGCTTCTGCTGGAGAGGGCCAAAAAAAAATTAACAACAAGAGAGTGAGTGAGTTTATATCTGTTCTTTCTCTTGAAATTTCTCTTTTCTCTGCTTCCCGAACTCGTTATAATTTACTTGGTGGTAACTGCAGATGGAGTTCATGCTTGAAACGATATGTGACATAAAAAACAACAAGAAGCGTCCTAAAGAGGATCCGGCTCATCACACAAGAATTAAAAAGTGGCTACAAAAGGTTTTGCTAATTTGTTGCTGAACTCTTTTTACTAACTGTTCACTTTCTTCAAATATTTTATTCTTGCTTTTTCATTAGTTTACTACTTGTGGATTAATAAGAGGCAACTCTGGGATTAAGTGAACATAGGGGAAAGAGCAGCTAAAGATATTTATGGTCAAACTAACCGATTTTATTTCTTTATTCCGAAGTCTATGCCAAAAAGGAAACTAAGCAGATAGAGAAGATTCACTCACCTAATTCTGAACTAAATAAATTTACTATTTTACAAATTCACAGAATCAGATATTCTTTCAACAATCGGCAATACTTGCGCACTTGAGATGTCAATTTGGTTGTTAAGTCAAGGAAGCGCTAATGCCAGTCCAAGGAATTCTACAATAGATTTTTCCCATTTAGACACAAAAAGTTGCCTTGATACTGATAAATTTGGGTGTTTAGGACACTGAATAAGTATATGAGGCACTTAATGAGTCTATATGTCGTGTTCTTGTTACGTTAACTCTTTTTTTTTTTTTTTTTAATTGCATTGTTAAATGTGGTTTTGATTGATTTTCAGTTAAGAGTAGATGAAATATTGATCAGAGGTCTCAAATGGAGCAAGTTGCTTCATCCCGATAAGAAGGGTCAATGGTGGTCTTCTGGGGAAATGTCTTCAACACAAGACGATGCTGAAGAGGTTGCCAACACCATAGACAAAGACGTTCTTGAAGCACAGAAAATGCTGGACCTTGCCGCAGCACAGAGGATGAACACTGATGCTAGAAGGGCAATTTTTTGTATCATAATGAGCGGCGAAGATTACATTGATTCATTCGAGAAGCTTCTAAGGTTGGACTTACCAGGAAAGCAGGTGAAGCTCTTTTTCATTTTGTTAGCTTATAATGTTCTTGCCATTATTGGGATTGTCTTCTGTCATCTTCTTGGCAATATTTATCTTTCCATATGGGTGTACAGGACCGAGAGGTTATGCGAGTTCTCGTTGAGTGCTGTTTACAAGAGAAAGTGTTCAACAAGTACTACGCTGTCCTGGCTTTTAAATTGTGTGAACATGACAAAAACCATAAATTCACCTTACAGGTATTATACTCTTCCTTTCGGGATTAAGCTGACAAAAACCATATCATGAGTGCAAGGGAAAAGTAGACTTAGTAATTTGCAGAAAATTGTCTTCTACGAAAGCGTTCCCTTCTCACCCTCGATTTTTGGTGTTAAAATACATTTCTTGATTCCGCTACGTTTCCACAGTTTTGCCTCTGGGACCACTTCAAAGAGGTGGAGACAATGCAGCTTATTAGATCAATGAACCTTGCTAGATTGGTAGCGGAATTGGTTGCCTCGTTTACGCTCTCTATTGCAGTTTTGAAGTCCGTAGATCTGAATGATATCAGGCAGCTGACTCCAAAAAGGATAATGCATTTTCGGATGCTCTTCGAGGCCATGTTCGAGTACTCTAACAAAGTTGTGTGGAATGTCTTTACTCGTGTGGCTGTTGCCCCCGAGCTCGAAAATCTCCGACAGGGTATTGAGTTCTTTATGAAGGAGTATCTTGTGAAAGTCAATAAAGCCGCCAGTGAGAAGTTTAAGATTGTGAGAAAAGCCCTCAACAATGCAGAGGGAATTCTCATGTGAAGTGCTTCCTGCCCTCTGGCAGCTATCCAATTTTGTAGTTCATATTTCGGTTAAGTTGGCGCCTATTTCTGTTTCAAATTGTAGGGGAGGTTTTCTCTTGTTTTTTGCTGGAAGAGGTGCATGAGTGTAAAATACGTTTATCTTTCTCGTTCATTTTTTATTCTATAACGTAATTGAGCGAAAATGTTTTTGTTATCACAAGTCCTGTGATCTATATGAAACACGTACAAATGAACATATTTGAGAAAGAATTCCAATATTAAACTTGAATAGTTAATATTTCATTTTGTTATCCGTACCATATGAAACTGAAACTTAGGAAGTCTTCTTCTTATTATTATTTTTTTTTAAATTTTATTTTAGATGCAAGATATTCCAATATCTCTTGGTATGTTGTGAAGGATTGTGCTACTCTTTCAACTTGATGAAATTTCCAGCTTTTGAACTTTAAAATAAAAAAAAAAAAAAAAACCCAAACAAAAACAAAAACAAAAAGCAACACTCGAATTTTGCATGCAACTGTATTTTTGTTTTTTTTTTTCTTGGACTCAAAACTACATTTAACTATTCATATATCAAAAAATTCAAATTTTAAAAGTCTATAATTTTGTTATTTCAAGTCAAAATGATGTGTTTTTATTTTCAAACCGTATAAAATTTTAATAAAAACGAAATAAGATCCTTATTTAATATATATATTTTTTTCAAATACATTTTAAGTTTTTACACTTTCTTATGTCAAATAGTTTTTTAAAAGCAATCGTATATTTTCAAAACTTATCTTTTAACTTCAATCAAAAACCTCCCCAAACAGACCCTAATTATAGAATGTGTTGAAGATTTAGGACCACAATGCGAATTCAGCTCTATATGATGACCATTAATAAAATTAAACTTTGCACCCAAAAAAAAAAAAAAAAAAAAAAAACAGAGAGAGAGAAGTCCACCATCGTATGGTATGTCCTTCCGCACTAAAAACTACAGCTAAAATCGAGCCCAAGATCCCCCACCACACCCTACCCTTTTTCCTCCAATAACTGACCCCTTGAAGTTGAAACACACACACACACACACACACACACGATCTGGCCCTCTCTCTCTCTCTCTCTCTCTCTCTCTCTCTCTGGGCTCTCTCTGGGGTTTTCACTCACTTTCTCTCACTATAAATATCAGAAAAAACCTCCAAGATTTGGCGGGAGCAGAGACCAGTCCTTGAAAAATCCGAGAAAGTTCGAGAGAAAGTGAGGGAAAATTCTCACGGCTAGAATGGGAAAGGACGAGGAGGAGATGAGGGGAGAGATAGAGGAGAGGCTAATCAACGAGGAGTACAAGATATGGAAGAAGAACACCCCATTTCTCTACGATCTGGTCATCACTCATGCCCTAGAATGGCCTTCTCTCACCGTCGAATGGCTTCCCGATCGCGAAGAACCTCCAGGGAAGGACTACTCCGTCCAGAAGATGATCCTCGGGACTCATACTTCCGAGAACGAGCCCAATTATCTCATGCTCGCTCAGGTCCAGCTTCCTCTTGAGGACGCCGAGAATGATGCCCGCAATTACGATGATGATCGCGCCGATGTCGGCGGATTCGGCTGTGCAAATGGCAAGGTAATGGTTTTTCGTTTTGTTGGTTCCCGAGAAGGAGCGGGAAAGCATAAAGTGATTTCGAATTTTTCGTTTAGTCTAATTTTTGGGGGTCAAGGAAATTTAGGGAAATTGTTAGTTATCTGCAATACTTACCGTAATTTTTTCATAATTTTATTTTTGGTCTGAGTTATTGTATTCTTGTTTGTGGCCAATGACTGGCTTTGGGGATTTGGATGTATAAATTGGGATTCCTTTTGATTATGGAGAGTTTTTTTGGTTGTTTGAAATCATAGAGGAACTTTTCGCCTAAAAGAGTTAATATTTCTTGTCTTTTGTATTTTCCTCTGCCAAAAAACGGATTTCGGATCTTGTAACCCTCAAATTTGTTGTAGGAAGATAACTCATTTGTATTGGTGTATAGATATATAGATACAAGTTATGATTTGAAAGAGAAGGTGGATTTTGAACTCTTTAACCCATAAAATGAGAAGGTGCGCCAGTCATGAATCCAACAGAAGTATGGGTTAAGTGATGAGCTAAGAGTATCAAAACTAGGAATAGAGTTGGCTTGAGGCGGACTGTTGGTGAAACCGTGAAAGCAAGCAAGCTAGTCATAGGAGCGAGTGAGCTAAGTGGCTTGCTGTAGTTGCTACTGTAAAATGCTGCGGCAATGCCTTAAAAAGGCTGTTCCGGAGGTGGTTAAAGCTTGTAATTATAGAATCTATGGACTTCGGCACTTAGAGAGCTAGTTATCTCCTAGCTGCTTTTCAAAGTTTTTGATGATAAGACTAAATACTTAGCTTTGTCTTTTCCTTTTTTTGCTTGGAAATTAAACTCCTTTAGCATGGCAGATTGTAAGAACTTCCTTTGGAAAAAACTCTCTCTGGCACTTTTCTTGCTTGATAGATATGCTAATGTTTTTTAATACTTTGTTCAACAGGTACAAATAATCCAGCAGATAAATCATGATGGAGAGGTTAATCGGGCCCGCTACATGCCACAAAACCCGTTTATTATTGCCACAAAGACGATTAGCGCTGAAGTTTATGTCTTTGATTATAGCAAACATCCATCCAAGCCTCCATTAGACGGTGCTTGCAGTCCTGATTTGAGGCTAAGGGGGCACAGTACCGAAGGATATGGGTTATCTTGGAGTAAATTTAAGCAAGGTCATTTACTGAGTGGTTCTGATGATGCTCAGATATGCTTGTGGGATATTAATGCAACTCCTAAAAACAAAACCCTCGAAGCTATGCAAACTTTTAAGGTGCTTTCTATGTCTGTGGTGGGCTTCTTTTTTATTTTTTTGTCCTCTTATGATCTTGCTAACTACGCTTTTTTTAACCAGTACCTATCTCAACCTAAAATCATATGGAGCATGAGTACAAGTATCTAAGTGATTGTGTGCAAAGTTGGTATCATGAACCAACTCTGGAAATAAGAGGAGTTATTTTTCTCACACCTAGCATTTCTTCTTGCTAAATGCTTCTTTAGAATGCTATTCATATAATCTGCTATAAAAATGAATTACTATGGAGAACTGATATGGATGACATAGCTTCTTAATAGCGTAAAACTTTGAATACAATGTACTTGTAATTCCTTTATGTGCATTTAGTGCTAATGCACAATCTGACCTCATATACTTACCTTCACTTGAATGATAAAATAGGTTCATGAAGGTGTTGTGGAAGATGTTGCCTGGCATTTGAGACATGAATACTTATTTGGTTCGGTTGGTGATGATCAATACCTTCTTGTATGGGATCTTCGGACTCCATCTGTTACCAAGCCTGTGCAATCTGTTGTTGCTCATCAAAGTGAGGTGAGTATACAAGTTACTGTGGACTAAGTGATGTGGCATTTTGTCCATCATCTATTTTATGAACAGTTTAGCTGCTGCTGTTTTGTGCTTAAGTGGTAACAAATAAGGACTCCTGATTTAAGTGATGAGTAAGGCTCTTCTTTCTTAGTTATATGTATCACCTTTTAGTAGTTTTTGTTGTATAATATGTGATATAATGTTTCATGGAGAGGGAGAAGTGGAGAGAGAGGAGCTAGTAATATTGTTATCCCTTTTCTTTTCTGTTTCTCTTAGGATTGACAGGCTTGTTTTTTCCTCATTTTAGTTTTAGCTGGAGTTTTAATTAGATATACTTACATAATTTGTTATTTTTTAAGTATGTTACTTCAAAATTTTTATCTTTATCATTTTTCTTTGTATTTCCAACTTCAGTTTTCCGTTATAATTTTCTGACGGCATTGGTTGTTCAGACCTGCTTTTCTTTTCTTCTTTTTTTCTCTGTATTTCCAACTTCTCTTTACCTCTATGGTGTTCTGACAGCATTGGTTGTTCAGAACTCTTCTTCTTCTTCTTATTCTTTTTCATTTGGTTTTACATGCAAGGCCTGCTGATTTCAATGACAATTGAGGTAGTCCTTTCTTAATTCTAAGCGTATATGTGTATGAAGTCATTCCTTCTGATGTGGTTTCTCTCTATAGTGTTAGCAATTATTGGTCTGAATGTAATCAATAAAGCATAGAATTATTGTTTACAATCTTCTTGTCTTCTGTTAATAGTTGATGTTAGGTTCTTCTTCTTTCTTAAAAGTTGATGAAACAATCTTGTTTTTTTTTTTTTGTCTATGTTAGGTCAATTGCTTAGCTTTTAATCCCTTTAACGAATGGGTTGTTGCAACTGGATCCACTGACAAAACTGTGAAACTGTTTGATTTACGCAAAATCAGTACCTCACTCCACACCTTTGATTGTCACAAGTAAGGTTCTTCCTTTGACATGACAATCCAAAACAGTATCAGTTTTCGCTACCAATTACTGAACAAATATTCTTGTGTGAAATATAGGGAGGAGGTTTTCCAAGTTGGCTGGAATCCTAAAAATGAGACTATCCTAGCTTCTTGTTGCCTCGGCCGGAGACTCATGGTGTGGGATCTTAGCAGGTATGTGTTAAACAATCATTTTGAGATTAATTATTTTTCTATTTTACGTAAACGGCAATCTTGCTTGTGTTATCAGAATACAAAATTTGATTTATGATGGAGCTGATATATTATTGTTTCCTGTTCTCATGGTTATGCCAGTATGTGATCGGTGGATTTGGAAAGTTTTTACAGGGGACAGTTAGGAGATCAAAGGCAACTTAGACACAATTTCGATAAATAACTAAATATGGAGTAGCATTGAAATTTAGTCAATTACAAAATGGTTACCAGAATTAACAAAAATAGTTATTGAAGGTTAACATACTCTTTTAGGTGGATGGCATAGAGAGAAGAAACTAAAACAAGCCAACACCATGTTAGAGTCCCATGGATTCATGGAAGAGAGGAATACAGAATACAACAAACTAAAGGATTGTTAGCATGCAAAGTGCATGATGTATAGATTATTTTCAGCACTAAAAAATAAGAAAGACGTGATCATTGAACTAGGGATGTGTTTTCCGTAAGAAGCTGGTTTGGTTTTGGACGATCAAATGTTGATAACAGATGATTAGCATAGAGAGAAGAAACTGAAACAACATAACACCATTTTAGAGTCCACTGCTTCAACTAGGCGGCATATAGAACACACCAATGTAGGATTCATTGAATGCCTAATTGAAAGACTGCCTGTTTATGCGCTGACGAACAAGTGCAGATGAGGAATATGTAATAAAAGGGCTGCCTTGACTTATCAAAGAAAAAAAGAAAGAGAGTGGTGTTTTTTCCCACCCTGCATTTCTGTTTGGTTTTGGGCTTGGTAAGAAACATTGAAAACATTTTACTAAGAGGTAAATTTCTTTACCTCAACTGTTTCATCTGTGTGAGACTTATATCTGTTCTGTTGAAATTTTTACGTCTAAGATGTGCATCCTTACAACTACCTTACGCAAATTGCTTTAAAATAATCAAACCTCTGCCTTCTAGATAAACAGAAAGAAGCTTATAGCCTTGGGATGTGCTCTGTGGGTGGGGGATTCGAACTTTATACTATTTGGTGGAGTCAGGTGTGGTATTACTGTTAGGCTATACTGGCAGCCACCTTGCATTCCTGCTCTTTGATGCTATCATTAATGTAGAAACTACAACTAGAAGTATGAGGGCAATTGTGTTTCATTGCATTTATTATTTGTTTCATGCCTCTGCACTGTTAGAACATACCATATTTAGCTTCTTCTTCCTTTTTTATTTTTTTTTATTTTTTGTTTAATCTAAAAAAAATAATTTGAATACAAGTGATTTAATTGTACCAACTTATAAAATTGCATCACCTCTCATATGGTCCTGTGAAAATATGATGAATGATTTTGCTCGCATTTCTAATTTTTTATGTCCTGCTTGGTTTGCAGAATTGATGAAGAACAGGCCATAGAGGATGCCGAAGATGGTCCACCGGAATTGCTTTTTATTCATGGCGGTCATACAAGTAAAATATCCGACTTCTCATGGAATCCATGTGAAGATTGGGTTATTTCTAGTGTTGCTGAAGATAACATTCTTCAGATCTGGCAGATGGCAGAAAACATCTACCATGATGAAGATGATTTGCCGGAGGAATCCACAAAGGATTCTTAAATATAGGTTGGTGAAATTGAGAAGTCAAAAAAAAAAAAAAAGATCAATTAGAAAACAGCATATCTAGGATTTTTCTTTAATTTATTTAATCTGTAATCTTTTCGTGATCCTTTCACCCCTTATACTATGCATGTGAAAATCGGTATTAAGTTGCTCAGGAAGAACGAAACAATTCACTTGTACTGACTGACCCGTGTATGTTAATTAAATGCTTTGATTTGGTCGTGAAAATGTCAATCCATTTCAATACACTTCAGTGTCTTCCGAAAAACATGGCTGGCACCGTGCAATATGATTTGGTAATGCTGCACGTGATTGGAGTAGAACCTAAGGAAAATAGACTGCTTGTCTTGAAATGCGGTGATATGTAGAGCATGAACTTAGCTTGTGTAAAGGAGCTGCTGAGGACGTTCGTCATGGGTCTGAGCTTGGGATGGTGATTCAGATTTTCAAGAAGCCTATGGCAGTAAGAATTTGATGACCCTACTTGGTGGCCTCTTTTTTATGGTCTAATGGCCTATTGACCAGCATTTTGTAGTAGTGTTAGTTAAGGACTACGAGGTCTATTGGCTTGAGCCGTTGTAGAAGCGTAAGATCATAACTAAGCATTTTGGGGACCCGTAAAGACGTTTTTAGTATTTAACTCTACACCCTTCTCCTCCTCCAAACCCTCTCCAGTTCTCCTAAAATCTCTCTTAAAACTCCGAGGTACTTTTTCAGCCACTTTGCTTAGGTTGTTAGGGGGAAAAAAATTCCGGTATTTTTTTTTTCTAGGTGTTTTGTTCGAAAGGGAAAAGTAATGCTATTCATTGTTGTAATTTTTTCCTTTCCATTGAGTATGACGTCCCGAGGTTTTAGATCGAATTTAGATTGAATTCTTTCGTAGAGTTTGTAGCTCAATTTTGTCCATCGAAGAATCATATAGATGGCCCAAAGAGGTTATGCTGCTTTTGACATTTTGCGCCTTCCTTCAACTGAGTTTTCTTTCCTTTGGAGAGGAGAAATAAAATGATGGATTTTATGGCAACCAAACTAGTTTGTGGGTGTCAATACAAGCGGAGTGGAGCAATTCCAACGTTGGCTGGTTCACGTCATATGTTGGAAGTGGTGCTCAGAGTCAATTTTTTGCTCGTCATTTGTCATAATGAACTTACGACTTCTCTTTTATTATGTTTGGTAAAAAGATGGTCATAAACTAATAAACCCTTCCATTAAGGACAAAGTTCATTTTCATCCAAACTTTATGCCTTATCATAAAATATTTCTGAAATTTCAATTTGTAACTTTCTTTCCTTTAAAACTTTGAAAACATTTTTGAAGTTCCCTCATGAGTTACATTTTTGATGAAAAATGCACATAATATTAGTTGGCAACATGAGTTGGGGGTGGTACTAAATGTGAAATTACATATTTATCATTAGGTTAAAATAGTAATATTCTTAAGTCACATGAAGGAGAAAACAAGAGAGATATGGGAAAAAATAACAATCAACTATGTTTGATGGGATGGAAAAGAGGGAGGGAGGAAGGAAGGAAGGGGGAGGAGGAAAAATTTGATGGAAATTAGTGGTGTAGGGTGTTTGGTAAGGGGCAATTAGGGAAAAAATATTTTTGTTATGATCATTTTTACAAAATTACATTTAAAATATCACGTAAAAAATGTTTAAACAAAAATACACTTGAAAAATCTAATTAAAAAAAATTTTAAAAAGATATATGAGAAATGGAAAAATGAATAAACGGGTGAAGTAATTGATGATAGATTAGAGATTTATCTTGAAAAAGTATCTGAATTATACAAATTTAAAAATAATTGTATTAATATGATATAAAAAATTTAAAATTACATTAATATGACACAAAATAAACTAAAATAAACTAAAACTTGTGTAATATTTATCAAGATATAAAAGTTTGTGTTATGTTGATCAATGAACTAAAAAAAAGTTGATTATTTGAGTAATTTTATCATTTATGCAAAAATTAATATTGGTCCATATTTTAATTAGAAAGCTTACGTGGAGTGTCAATCTTAGTGTTTTCTACCGTCCAATGAACTTTAAAACATACGCGCACACAATCATGCTATTGTGATAATGTGACTTAAGGAAGGAACTAATTAACTATTTCCTCCGGAGTACCTAACAAGCAATGTAGCGGTTGGTACAAACTAGTCAAAGCATGTAATATGTATACGTTAGATGGATGTATTTGAAAAAATTTATGTATGTATAAAAATTTCAAAATAATAAATTGAAAAAATAGAACAAAAAAAGAAAAAAAAAAGAAAAAGAGAGTGGCATGAAAGAAATACAAAAAAAAAAAAAAAGATAAAAGGACTAAAATTAAAAAAATTAATTAGTACAAAAAAAAGAACTAAATTGTAAAAAAAAAAAAAAGATTGCACCAAGATAAAAAAAGAAAATTGAAGGACTAAAAGCAAATACAAAACATTTTTGTCCAAAACGAGGAAAATGCTTTGCACGGTAAAAGCAATTACGTTCTCTATATATAGTTACAGATACTGTATTTTCTTCAGTATTATTATTGATGGTAAAATAGTCAATGACTGAATATAGAGTTGCTTGTATGAATTGATTAATTGGGGGTTGGATTTCTTGAGTCAGTAGTGGATTTGTTATGTGAATAGCATAATATAAGTGCAGAAAACATAAATAGATTCAAAGATCGCACTCTCAACTCCCAGATATGTAAGGGCATTATTTCTTATTTAAAGATGATGGGGTTTAAGGGCTTGTCTTCTGTTTTCCTGACCTGATAATTAAATCCAAGTATCTCCTTTACTTTTGTTGTTTCTTTGATTCTCTCGACATGATCTCATTGATTGGGGAGATTAGTTACCCATTCGTGTTTTATACCTGTAATAAGTCAATTCTATTGACTATGGACTTCTAAAAAGAAAAGCTAATTTTTCTTTCACAAAAATAGAAAAGTTACCAAGAAAGTCTTTCGTTGATAACTAGGATCTATTCATGGGAATCGACGTGACACATTTTAACTTTTTTGGACGAATTATGTAGACCTATATGTACGTATAGTATAGTGAAAAATAAAATAAGAAATTTGGTCTCAATATAAAATTTTCAATAGTTTTGTTTTTTGGGTTAAATTTATTGGTCTTTGAAAATTTGAACTGTGGATTGTTATTTTTTCTATATAGATCATTGAATTTGACATATAAAATAACACCAATTATTTTTGTTGGTTTTGACAAGTCGGCCCTATTAGCAATCTATCCATTGAACTACATTATCAAAGGGGTTGTCCACTTCAGTATATAGATGCCAAACTTAAATGCTTGTTGTCGAATTGGCAAATGACAAGAAATTCGAAGTGCGCCGTTGCAAATTGTCCTTTTCAATATTTCCAGTCCCTCTATAATTTTTAAAAACTAAAATAAAATCTCCAGCAAAATAAGTGAGATCTTCTCACGTAGAACACGTTTTAAAAATTTATAATTACTTTTCTTACAAAATTTAGTTAACTGTCCTCCCAATTTAAACATGACTATGATTTTCTGTTTTCTCTTGAAAATTAATTAATGATAAAACCACACTTTTCTTCTCCTCCACTCTCCCCCTCTTCCGCTTTTAAACCTCATTAAACCCCTCTTTACTTCCCTTTCCCTTTCTCCTTCTCTCTCCTCTTTCTCTCTCTGAAAAAAGCCAAAAGAAAGAAAAAGCAGTGGGAGAGGAAAGAGAAGTCTGGTCTCATTCATATACAAATTTGAATTTCCGTCCTCTCCAAATTGAAAGAGAAAATCCAAAAAGAAAAGCAAAGAAAAGATAATTTCAAATCTCTCCTTTATTTTTTCCTGTGCTTTTCGAAACCCTAGGACAGAGAAAATTTCTGGTGAAGAAAATGAGCCAGAAGTCGCTGATCTACGCGTTCGTGTCTCGAGGGACTGTGATTCTCGCTGAGTACACGGAATTCAGCGGCAATTTCAATTCCATAGCTTTCCAATGCCTCCAGAAGCTTCCTTCCACCAACAACAAGTTCACTTACAACTGCGATGGCCACACCTTCAACTACCTCGTCGACAATGGCTACAGTACGTTCTCTCTTCTTTCCATTTCGTTTTTTTCCCGTTTGGTTCTCTGGAAAATTTTTGGTAGTGTGAGATAATCGGTATGTGGTTGGGGATTTACCTGATGCGCACTGTGTTCGACTTTTAAATCTTTAGGTTTTGTTTTTTTTTTTGTTTTTTTTTTTTTTGTTTTGTTTTAATTATAAAAAAAAACGTTTCGTTTGATCCTTTAAATGTGATTGCTCTATGCCGAGCTGAGCTCAATTTCATTTGTTCCAATCTGGCGTTGATTCGACGAAATGGAGATTTAGTTCTGTATGTCTTCTCTGAAAAATTTGTGGAAAGGACGAGGCATTGTAAAAGAGAACAAATAATTAAAAAAAAAAAAAAAACAGATTTAGGGGAAAACCTGTTGTGTCCATAGTTGTCTGAGTAGTGTTTATATATTGACTGACAGAACTTGTGGAAACCGACCGGTGGAACCCGCCCTCAACGGTTGGAAAACAGACCCATTCTATTCGAAATCAGTGTGGTGCTCGTTTTCAATTTCTGGAATTATTGTGTGAATAGTTGCCTGAGTGGTGTTTGATATATTGCCTGATAGAACTTGTGGAAACTGCCCATAACGGTTGGGAAACCGACCCATACACTTCGAAATCAGTGCAGTGGTCGGTATCAATTTCTGGAATTATTGTGTACGTGGTTGACTGAGTAGTGTTTGATATCTTGCCTGATATAACTTGTGGAAATCGAGCAGTGGAAACTGCCCATAACGGTTGGAAAACCAACCCACACTCTAGAAATCAGCGTGGTGCTCGGTTTCAATTTCTGGAAACTGATGGTGTTCAGTCAGAAACCGAACCAACCAATACCGACGGTCTTGGACGGACAAACAGAGTGTCTTGAAACACTGTTGTTCTTCCTTCGTTCTTTATCACATACTTAATAGCATCATGCAATTGGAGGTTACTATTTGATTTGTTCTAGTTTGCTCAGAGAATATTGGAAAGTGAAAAATTTTGGAGATTGTTATTATCCCAATTTAATGAAGATAAAATTTTGAATATTTTCTAATCTCTTTCGTTTTCCTTTGCCCTTTATTGTTCTTCGTTTTGCAGGATTCTTGTGAAAGTGAGACCTTTAAATTAGAATTTTGTGTTCAACAAGAGAAAGATTTTTAGAGCAATTATAGATAGATTGAATTATCTGTTTATTTTCTTGGAGCAGTTAATTATTTGGGGAACTTCTGCTAGGAGGCTTGGGTAAGCCTTATTTATTTATTTATTTATTTTGGGTTCTGCTTGTTGTTTCTCTTTTATCAAGCAATTATAGTTTTGGCTTCCTGTTTTACTTTTAAGAAAGATGGAGAGAAAAATCTTTTATATAAATACGGTATTGATGCATAAATATTTTCAATTTTTGTTAGAAAAATCGCGACGAGAAAGAAGGAAGGAAGCTCGGTTGGAAAAGAATTCGAGAAAGCATGAATTATGGCTCCAACGGCAGGTAGGAAAAAAACTGCCTCCAATCTCAACGAATTTTCTTTATTTAGAAAAAGGGTCTCCTGTTTTTGTAGTTTGGAGCTAAATGTTATGTGGGTTTCAATGGTTTTGGCCATAATGATTGTGTTTGTGCTCTCTTGTAGAAATTTTTTTTTTCTTTTAGTGCTTGAGAGCTCTGGCCGATGTATTTGTTCATCCTTTTGAGTTTAGTGTTTTTATTTATTTGTACATTGTGTCTACAGAAAGACAAAAAACTTAAGAAGAATTCTGAGGATTCAAGTGGGAACAAATCAAATAATGTGCTTGTTGAGAAAGTAAAAGAGAGTCAAGTTTCATGGTTTGATAGTGAGTCTGGGAGAGAGCAGAGTCCAGAGCAAGCTAATATGGTAGTTGATCTTGAGCCTGAATTGGGCTCAGCAAGAGAAGATTTAGGTGCCTCAAAGGCAGTGAAAAGTAAAAAGAAGAGAATTGTGAAAACGAATTTTGAGAAGTTTCTCGAGATGGATGAGCAGAATGCTGCAATGTCTGCTCAAGTGGATTTGGAATTGGAAAGGAAACTAGCTAAGAAACTCAAGGTGAAGAGTGGAAGATTAAGGGGAGAAGATGATGGTGTCAATTTACTGTTTAAAGGAATTCCATCTATTCTTGATTCAGAAGGGGAAGATGAATTACCCGTCAAGAAATCCGAGATAAGGTCCACAAGTAAGAAACGCAAAACAGAAAAATCATCGAGAGTTAGAAGTTGAGGTACCTTCTGATTCAATGGTTGCAACATCTGAGCCAGCAGATATATATGGTGTCGAGGAGGCATCAGAAGAAGTCCCTGCTCTGGTGTCCTCAAAGAAGAAAAAGAAGAAAAGAAAATTGTCAGAAAAAGGAAAGGAAAGCGATGCAGCAAGTAAAATGGCCATTGATGTGTCCAAGCCAACGGACTCTTCTAGAGTAGATGGGCCATCTAAAGAAGTTCCTAGTAAGGTGGTTGAAAAATATATAGCCCCTCATTTGAGATCTCGCGCTGGAAATGAGCAAGAAGAGTATTTGCAGAGTCGCAGAAGGGTAAGAGGATTGTTGAATAGGTTGTCTGAATTGAATGTTGAATCAATTACTGGAGAAATGTCCGCTATCTTTCGTTCCATTCCACGTATTGTAGCTTCTCAAATAATCAGTGAGGAGGTTTTGGCTTCTTGTTCTAGTGGTCCTCGAGGAAATGAACAGTTAAGTGTTAATTCTTTGTTTTCATATTGACTGTCCCTTTTGTTATGACCAAGTTTTGTCTTTTATAATAAATAATACATACAATTTGATGGGCAACTACTATTAGTAATTGTTTAAAAATTAGTGCATTTGGTCGTTGTTGTAAAGCATTACCAAAGATCTTTATCATTTGCTATTGGAATATTACTGCCATTGAGTTGTCTCAAATGGTTGGCGGATTTGGTAAAATCATACATTTATTAAAACAAGCAAGAAAGGGGAGTGATGAATCTATCTCTGTTTTTGATTTGGTTTCTCTTGAAGGTGCACATTTAAGAAATACGTGTCTGGTTAGTAATGTTCTTAAAATTCCATGTAAGAATTGTTTATATATTCGCTCCTGGATCCTATACTTTGTAGTCCATTTAGCTGGTGTTAGAGAAGAACTGGAATCATATTTGGTTCTTTTATAATCTTGAAGACATGTTTATCTTTTGTAATCTAAGCTAATTCGAGATCATATTTATTTGTGTCTCTGTTTATACTTGTTAATTACTCAGGGTGGGAATTCTTTTAACAAGACTTCAAAATTCAATATCCTTAAAATTTATTTGTTTCTTTGCCTGAGTTTCCTTATTCTTTGTTACATGGAAATTGGTTTTTCTTTGTACGTCTGGATATTTTCTATTATTTCTTGTAACAATGTCGTTAAAATTAGTTGAATAGCTTTGTGGTCTTTTGTCTGTTTCCAAACCCAAAATGAATTTAAGCCCAGAGAACTATTCACCACTGATGATGCAAACGTTGAACCAAAACATAACTCAAACACAAGAAAATTTTCTTTTCAAGGCTAACCTGGTTTAGCATTTTTTATACCTTTTCACATCCAAAAAGATCATATCTTTTACTTGCCAAGAACAATAATTGGGCCTGTTTTTAGGTTTAAGATTTACACTTTCTAGGAGATGCTGTTTTTATCTTTTTCTTGGGTCTTTAAAAGTAAACGTATATACATGTTCCTTGTGAAGGTATGCTGCTGTTTTTGCTGCTTTTGTTGCTGGCATGGCCTGCTCCGTTGGAGTTGATTTCAGTGCAAAGCTTATGGCTTCCCTTGCTAAGAATTTCGAGGTATGCATTAGCTGTAATTTTTTTTGTAGATCGGCGCATGAATTCGATAGTGACTTCTTCAAAACTATTGTAATTTAAGCTTTGCTGCATTTACACTAGTTATGAATGTAATATTCTCTTTTGTTTGCAGGATGAGTACCTCAAAGAAGATAACCTTTCTTTGCGGAACCTTACTCTGTTACTCTCTTATTTATTTATATTTGGAGTTTTTTCAAGGTAAGCAGCCTAAGATCTTTGGACTCTTCACTCTGCAAAATGTTTGTAGTAGGAAATAAGGAGTAAAAAAGTTTTTCACTTGAATTTTCTGAGCCACAAAGCCAATTTTCACTCCTGTAATCTAGTTGAATTGATCGTCTAGGTAAATTGTTGTAATATATAGGATTCAGCATAATTTAGTAACGTGTGCCATAGACTTCTTTTGCAATAACTCCAGTAGTTAAGTTGTATTTGAACGTCTTTTATGCTCTTTCCATTATCTTCATGGTGTGTCTGTTCTGAAATATTTTGGAATATGTGTCAATTAGTATTTCTTCAACGAGTTGAGCCCCCTCTCTGATGGCAGTTCTTCTGGTAATGCTTTTCAGTGACTTGATATACGACTTTATGACCATGTTGAGCAAGCGGTTAATGGAGGTTGATGTCTCTACAATCTTAACAGTTTTACAATGTAAGCATTAATGAATATCTTCTATTCTTTTGTTTCCAATTTCATATGTTCTTATGACAGTTTTGCTATAATTGTTTGGATTTAGTTTCATTCTAGGCAATCTCAGGGTAAAATTTCTCTAACCAAAAAAATACTTTAGACAGAACAGGATTAGAAAGAAAAGTCTTTAAGTTTTGCAGTCTCTGATTCTCTGCAATGGTGTTCCATAGCAATTAACGTTGTATTATGTGTTTTCTCTGTTTTCCCTGCACGTACTTTGTATTATCTAGGAAATAATCCTTTACTTTATTGGACTTGACATATGGATGGTTATTAAGATTTCTGCACTGATAAATCGTGACTAACATTCATTTTGCTGATTGAATAGGCTGTGGGATGAAAATAAGGGCCGATGATCCTCTTTCCATGAAAAATTTTATTCTTGGTGTTCAGAGTAGAGTGAATGAGTTGAAGGCTTCTGCTGGAGAGGGCCAAAAAAAAAAATTAACAACAAGAGAGTGAGTGAGTTTATATATGTTCTTTCTCTTGAAATTTCTCTTTTCTCTGCTTCCCGAACTCGTTATAATTTACTTGGTGGTAACTGCAGATGGAGTTCATGCTTGAAACGATATGTGACATAAAAAACAACAAGAAGCGTCCTAAAGAGGATCCGGCTCATCACACAAGAATTAAAAAGTGGCTATAAAAGGTTTTGCTAATTTGTTGCTGAACTCTTTTTACTAACTGTTCACTTTTTTCAAATATTTTATTCTTGCTTTTTCGTTAGTTTACTACTTGTGGATTAATAAGAGGCAACTCTGGGATTAAGTGAACATAGGGGAAAGAGCAGCGAAAGATATTTATGGTCAAACTAACCGATTTTATTTCTTTATTCCGAAGTCTATGCCAAAAAGGAAACTAAGCAGATAGAGAAGATTCACTCACCTAATTCTGAACTAAATAAATTTACTATTTTACAAATTCACAGAATCAGATATTCTTTCAACAATCGGCAATACTTGCACACTTGAGATGTCAATTTGGTTGTTAAGTCAAGGAAGCGCTAATGCCAGTCCAAGGAATTCTACAATAGATTTTTCCCATTTAGACACAAAAAGTTGCCTTGATACTGATAAATTTGGGTGTTTAGGACACTGATTAAGTATATGAGGCACTTAATGAGTCTATATGTCGTGTTCTTGTTACGTTAACTCTTTTTTTTTTTTTTTTTTTTAATTGCATTGTTAAATGTGGTTTTGATTGATTTTCAGTTAAGAGTAGATGAAATATTGATCAGAGGTCTCAAATGGAGCAAGTTGCTTCATCCCGATAAGAAGGGTCAATGGTGGTCTTCTGGGGAAATGTCTTCAACACAAGACGATGCTGAAGAGGTTGCCAACACCATAGACAAAGACGTTCTTGAAGCACAGAAAATGCTGGACCTTGCCGCAGCACAGAGGATGAACACTGATGCTAGAAGGGCAATTTTTTGTATCATAATGAGCGGCGAAGATTACATTGATTCATTCGAGAAGCTTCTAAGGTTGGACTTACCAGGAAAGCAGGTGAAGCTCTTTTTCATTTTGTTAGCTTATAATGTTCTTGCCATTATTGGGATTGTCTTCTGTCATCTTCTTGGCAATATTTATCTTTCCATATGGGTGTACAGGACCGAGAGGTTATGCGAGTTCTCGTTGAGTGCTGTTTACAAGAGAAAGTGTTCAACAAGTACTACGCTGTCCTGGCTTTTAAATTGTGTGAACATGACAAAAACCATAAATTCACCTTACAGGTATTATACTCTTCCTTTCGGGATTAAGCTGACAAAAACCATATCATGAGTGCAAGGGAAAAGTAGACTTAGTAATTTGCAGAAAATTGTCTTCTACGAAAGCGTTCCCTTCTCACCCTCGATTTTTGGTGTTAAAATACATTTCTTGATTCCGCTACGTTTCCACAGTTTTGCCTCTGGGACCACTTCAAAGAGGTGGAGACAATGCAGCTTATTAGATCAATGAACCTTGCTAGATTGGTAGCGGAATTGGTTGCCTCGTTTACGCTCTCTATTGCAGTTTTGAAGTCCGTAGATCTGAATGATATCAGGCAGCTGACTCCAAAAAGGATAATGCATTTTCGGATGCTCTTCGAGGCCATGTTCGAGTACTCTAACAAAGTTGTGTGGAATGTCTTTACTCGTGTGGCTGTTGCCCCCGAGCTCGAAAATCTCCGACAGGGTATTGAGTTCTTTATGAAGGAGTATCTTGTGAAAGTCAATAAAGCCGCCAGTGAGAAGTTTAAGATTGTGAGAAAAGCCCTCAACAATGCAGAGGGAATTCTCATGTGAAGTGCTTCCTGCCCTCTGGCAGCTATCCAATTTTGTAGTTCATATTTCGGTTAAGTTGGCGCCTATTTCTGTTTCAAATTGTAGGGGAGGTTTTCTCTTGTTTTTTGCTGGAAGAGGTGCATGAGTGTAAAATACGTTTATCTTTCTCGTTCATTTTTTATTCTATAACGTAATTGAGCGAAAATGTTTTTGTTATCACAAGTCCTGTGATCTATATGAAACACGTACAAATGAACATATTTGAGAAAGAATTCCAATATTAAACTTGAATAGTTAATATTTCATTTTGTTATCCGTACCATATGAAACTGAAACTTAGGAAGTCTTCTTCTTATTATTATTTTTTTTTAAATTTTATTTTAGATGCAAGATATTCCAATATCTCTTGGTATGTTGTGAAGGATTGTGCTACTCTTTCAACTTGATGAAATTTCCAGCTTTTGAACTTTAAAATAAAAAAAAAAAAAAAACCCAAACAAAAACAAAAACAAAAAGCAACACTCGAATTTTGCATGCAACTGTATTTTTGTTTTTTTTTTCTTGGACTCAAAACTACATTTAACTATTCATATATCAAAAAATTCAAATTTTAAAAGTCTATAATTTTGTTATTTCAAGTCAAATGATGTGTTTTTATTTTCAAACCGTATAAAATTTTAATAAAAACGAAATAAGATCCTTATTTAATATATATATTTTTTTCAAATACATTTTAAGTTTTTACACTTTCTTATGTCAAATAGTTTTTTAAAAGCAATCGTATATTTTCAAAACTTATCTTTTAACTTCAATCAAAAACCTCCCCAAACAGACCCTAATTATAGAATGTGTTGAAGATTTAGGACCACAATGCGAATTCAGCTCTATATGATGACCATTAATAAAATTAAACTTTGCACCCAAAAAAAAAAAAAAAAAAAAAAAACAGAGAGAGAGAAGTCCACCATCGTATGGTATGTCCTTCCGCACTAAAAACTACAGCTAAAATCGAGCCCAAGATCCCCCACCACACCCTACCCTTTTTCCTCCAATAACTGACCCCTTGAAGTTGAAACACACACACACACACACACACACGATCTGGCCCTCTCTCTCTCTCTCTCTCTCTCTCTCTCTCTCTGGGCTCTCTCTGGGGTTTTCACTCACTTTCTCTCACTATAAATATCAGAAAAAACCTCCAAGATTTGGCGGGAGCAGAGACCAGTCCTTGAAAAATCCGAGAAAGTTCGAGAGAAAGTGAGGGAAAATTCTCACGGCTAGAATGGGAAAGGACGAGGAGGAGATGAGGGGAGAGATAGAGGAGAGGCTAATCAACGAGGAGTACAAGATATGGAAGAAGAACACCCCATTTCTCTACGATCTGGTCATCACTCATGCCCTAGAATGGCCTTCTCTCACCGTCGAATGGCTTCCCGATCGCGAAGAACCTCCAGGGAAGGACTACTCCGTCCAGAAGATGATCCTCGGGACTCATACTTCCGAGAACGAGCCCAATTATCTCATGCTCGCTCAGGTCCAGCTTCCTCTTGAGGACGCCGAGAATGATGCCCGCAATTACGATGATGATCGCGCCGATGTCGGCGGATTCGGCTGTGCAAATGGCAAGGTAATGGTTTTTCGTTTTGTTGGTTCCCGAGAAGGAGCGGGAAAGCATAAAGTGATTTCGAATTTTTCGTTTAGTCTAATTTTTGGGGGTCAAGGAAATTTAGGGAAATTGTTAGTTATCTGCAATACTTACCGTAATTTTTTCATAATTTTATTTTTGGTCTGAGTTATTGTATTCTTGTTTGTGGCCAATGACTGGCTTTGGGGATTTGGATGTATAAATTGGGATTCCTTTTGATTATGGAGAGTTTTTTTGGTTGTTTGAAATCATAGAGGAACTTTTCGCCTAAAAGAGTTAATATTTCTTGTCTTTTGTATTTTCCTCTGCCAAAAAACGGATTTCGGATCTTGTAACCCTCAAATTTGTTGTAGGAAGATAACTCATTTGTATTGGTGTATAGATATATAGATACAAGTTATGATTTGAAAGAGAAGGTGGATTTTGAACTCTTTAACCCATAAAATGAGAAGGTGCGCCAGTCATGAATCCAACAGAAGTATGGGTTGAGTGATGAGCTAAGAGTATCAAAACTAGGAATAGAGTTGGCTTGAGGCGGACTGTTGGTGAAACCGTGAAAGCAAGCAAGCTAGTCATAGGAGCGAGTGAGCTAAGTGGCTTGCTGTAGTTGCTACTGTAAAATGCTGCGGCAATGCCTTAAAAAGGCTGTTCCGGAGGTGGTTAAAGCTTGTAATTATAGAATCTATGGACTTCGGCACTTAGAGAGCTAGTTATCTCCTAGCTGCTTTTCAAAGTTTTTGATGATAAGACTAAATACTTAGCTTTGTCTTTTCCTTTTTTTGCTTGGAAATTAAACTCCTTTAGCATGGCAGATTGTAAGAACTTCCTTTGGAAAAAACTCTCTCTGGCACTTTTCTTGCTTGATAGATATGCTAATGTTTTTTAATACTTTGTTCAACAGGTACAAATAATCCAGCAGATAAATCATGATGGAGAGGTTAATCGGGCCCGCTACATGCCACAAAACCCGTTTATTATTGCCACAAAGACGATTAGCGCTGAAGTTTATGTCTTTGATTATAGCAAACATCCATCCAAGCCTCCATTAGACGGTGCTTGCAGTCCTGATTTGAGGCTAAGGGGGCACAGTACCGAAGGATATGGGTTATCTTGGAGTAAATTTAAGCAAGGTCATTTACTGAGTGGTTCTGATGATGCTCAGATATGCTTGTGGGATATTAATGCAACTCCTAAAAACAAAACCCTCGAAGCTATGCAAACTTTTAAGGTGCTTTCTATGTCTGTGGTGGGCTTCTTTTTTATTTTTTTGTCCTCTTATGATCTTGCTAACTACGCTTTTTTTAACCAGTACCTATCTCAACCTAAAATATATGGAGCATGAGTACAAGTATCTAAGTGATTGTGTGCAAAGTTGGTATCATGAACCAACTCTGGAAATAAGAGGAGTTATTTTTCTCACACCTAGCATTTCTTCTTGCTAAATGCTTCTTTAGAATGCTATTCATATAATCTGCTATAAAAATGAATTACTATGGAGAACTGATATGGATGACATAGCTTCTTAATAGCGTAAAACTTTGAATACAATGTACTTGTAATTCCTTTATGTGCATTTAGTGCTAATGCACAATCTGACCTCATATACTTACCTTCACTTGAATGATAAAATAGGTTCATGAAGGTGTTGTGGAAGATGTTGCCTGGCATTTGAGACATGAATACTTATTTGGTTCGGTTGGTGATGATCAATACCTTCTTGTATGGGATCTTCGGACTCCATCTGTTACCAAGCCTGTGCAATCTGTTGTTGCTCATCAAAGTGAGGTGAGTATACAAGTTACTGTGGACTAAGTGATGTGGCATTTTGTCCATCATCTATTTTATGAACAGTTTAGCTGCTGCTGTTTTGTGCTTAAGTGGTAACAAATAAGGACTCCTGATTTAAGTGATGAGTAAGGCTCTTCTTTCTTAGTTATATGTATCACCTTTTAGTAGTTTTTGTTGTATAATATGTGATATAATGTTTCATGGAGAGGGAGAAGTGGAGAGAGAGGAGCTAGTAATATTGTTATCCCTTTTCTTTTCTGTTTCTCTTAGGATTGACAGGCTTGTTTTTTCCTCATTTTAGTTTTAGCTGGAGTTTTAATTAGATATACTTACATAATTTGTTATTTTTTAAGTATGTTACTTCAAAATTTTTATCTTTATCATTTTTCTTTGTATTTCCAACTTCAGTTTTCCGTTATAATTTTCTGACGGCATTGGTTGTTCAGACCTGCTTTTCTTTTCTTCTTTTTTTCTCTGTATTTCCAACTTCTCTTTACCTCTATGGTGTTCTGACAGCATTGGTTGTTCAGAACTCTTCTTCTTCTTCTTATTCTTTTTCATTTGGTTTTACATGCAAGGCCTGCTGATTTCAATGACAATTGAGGTAGTCCTTTCTTAATTCTAAGCGTATATGTGTATGAAGTCATTCCTTCTGATGTGGTTTCTCTCTATAGTGTTAGCAATTATTGGTCTGAATGTAATCAATAAAGCATAGAATTATTGTTTACAATCTTCTTGTCTTCTGTTAATAGTTGATGTTAGGTTCTTCTTCTTTCTTAAAAGTTGATGAAACAATCTTGTTTTTTTTTTTTTTGTCTATGTTAGGTCAATTGCTTAGCTTTTAATCCCTTTAACGAATGGGTTGTTGCAACTGGATCCACTGACAAAACTGTGAAACTGTTTGATTTACGCAAAATCAGTACCTCACTCCACACCTTTGATTGTCACAAGTAAGGTTCTTCCTTTGACATGACAATCCAAAACAGTATCAGTTTTCGCTACCAATTACTGAACAAATATTCTTGTGTGAAATATAGGGAGGAGGTTTTCCAAGTTGGCTGGAATCCTAAAAATGAGACTATCCTAGCTTCTTGTTGCCTCGGCCGGAGACTCATGGTGTGGGATCTTAGCAGGTATGTGTTAAACAATCATTTTGAGATTAATTATTTTTCTATTTTACGTAAACGGCAATCTTGCTTGTGTTATCAGAATACAAAATTTGATTTATGATGGAGCTGATATATTATTGTTTCCTGTTCTCATGGTTATGCCAGTATGTGATCGGTGGATTTGGAAAGTTTTTACAGGGGACAGTTAGGAGATCAAAGGCAACTTAGACACAATTTCGATAAATAACTAAATATGGAGTAGCATTGAAATTTAGTCAATTACAAAATGGTTACCAGAATTAACAAAAATAGTTATTGAAGGTTAACATACTCTTTTAGGTGGATGGCATAGAGAGAAGAAACTAAAACAAGCCAACACCATGTTAGAGTCCCATGGATTCATGGAAGAGAGGAATACAGAATACAACAAACTAAAGGATTGTTAGCATGCAAAGTGCATGATGTATAGATTATTTTCAGCACTAAAAAATAAGAAAGACGTGATCATTGAACTAGGGATGTGTTTTCCGTAAGAAGCTGGTTTGGTTTTGGACGATCAAATGTTGATAACAGATGATTAGCATAGAGAGAAGAAACTGAAACAACATAACACCATTTTAGAGTCCACTGCTTCAACTAGGCGGCATATAGAACACACCAATGTAGGATTCATTGAATGCCTAATTGAAAGACTGCCTGTTTATGCGCTGACGAACAAGTGCAGATGAGGAATATGTAATAAAAGGGCTGCCTTGACTTATCAAAGAAAAAAAGAAAGAGAGTGGTGTTTTTTCCCACCCTGCATTTCTGTTTGGTTTTGGGCTTGGTAAGAAACATTGAAAACATTTTACTAAGAGGTAAATTTCTTTACCTCAACTGTTTCATCTGTGTGAGACTTATATCTGTTCTGTTGAAATTTTTACGTCTAAGATGTGCATCCTTACAACTACCTTACGCAAATTGCTTTAAAATAATCAAACCTCTGCCTTCTAGATAAACAGAAAGAAGCTTATAGCCTTGGGATGTGCTCTGTGGGTGGGGGATTCGAACTTTATACTATTTGGTGGAGTCAGGTGTGGTATTACTGTTAGGCTATACTGGCAGCCACCTTGCATTCCTGCTCTTTGATGCTATCATTAATGTAGAAACTACAACTAGAAGTATGAGGGCAATTGTGTTTCATTGCATTTATTATTTGTTTCATGCCTCTGCACTGTTAGAACATACCATATTTAGCTTCTTCTTCCTTTTTTATTTTTTTTTTATTTTTTGTTTAATCTAAAAAAAATAATTTGAATACAAGTGATTTAATTGTACCAACTTATAAAATTGCATCACCTCTCATATGGTCCTGTGAAAATATGATGAATGATTTTGCTCGCATTTCTAATTTTTTATGTCCTGCTTGGTTTGCAGAATTGATGAAGAACAGGCCATAGAGGATGCCGAAGATGGTCCACCGGAATTGCTTTTTATTCATGGCGGTCATACAAGTAAAATATCCGACTTCTCATGGAATCCATGTGAAGATTGGGTTATTTCTAGTGTTGCTGAAGATAACATTCTTCAGATCTGGCAGATGGCAGAAAACATCTACCATGATGAAGATGATTTGCCGGAGGAATCCACAAAGGATTCTTAAATATAGGTTGGTGAAATTGAGAAGTCAAAAAAAAAAAAAAAAGATCAATTAGAAAACAGCATATCTAGGATTTTTCTTTAATTTATTTAATCTGTAATCTTTTCGTGATCCTTTCACCCCTTATACTATGCATGTGAAAATCGGTATTAAGTTGCTCAGGAAGAACGAAACAATTCACTTGTACTGACTGACCCGTGTATGTTAATTAAATGCTTTGATTTGGTCGTGAAAATGTCAATCCATTTCAATACACTTCAGTGTCTTCCGAAAAACATGGCTGGCACCGTGCAATATGATTTGGTAATGCTGCACGTGATTGGAGTAGAACCTAAGGAAAATAGACTGCTTGTCTTGAAATGCGGTGATATGTAGAGCATGAACTTAGCTTGTGTAAAGGAGCTGCTGAGGACGTTCGTCATGGGTCTGAGCTTGGGATGGTGATTCAGATTTTCAAGAAGCCTATGGCAGTAAGAATTTGATGACCCTACTTGGTGGCCTCTTTTTTATGGTCTAATGGCCTATTGACCAGCATTTTGTAGTAGTGTTAGTTAAGGACTACGAGGTCTATTGGCTTGAGCCGTTGTAGAAGCGTAAGATCATAACTAAGCATTTTGGGGACCCGTAAAGACGTTTTTAGTATTTAACTCTACACCCTTCTCCTCCTCCAAACCCTCTCCAGTTCTCCTAAAATCTCTCTTAAAACTCCGAGGTACTTTTTCAGCCACTTTGCTTAGGTTGTTAGGGGGGAAAAAAATTCCGGTATTTTTTTTTTCTAGGTGTTTTGTTCGAAAGGGAAAAGTAATGCTATTCATTGTTGTAATTTTTTCCTTTCCATTGAGTATGACGTCCCGAGGTTTTAGATCGAATTTAGATTGAATTCTTTCGTAGAGTTTGTAGCTCAATTTTGTCCATCGAAGAATCATATAGATGGCCCAAAGAGGTTATGCTGCTTTTGACATTTTGCGCCTTCCTTCAACTGAGTTTTCTTTCCTTTGGAGAGGAGAAATAAAATGATGGATTTTATGGCAACCAAACTAGTTTGTGGGTGTCAATACAAGCGGAGTGGAGCAATTCCAACGTTGGCTGGTTCACGTCATATGTTGGAAGTGGTGCTCAGAGTCAATTTTTTGCTCGTCATTTGTCATAATGAACTTACGACTTCTCTTTTATTATGTTTGGTAAAAAGATGGTCATAAACTAATAAACCCTTCCATTAAGGACAAAGTTCATTTTCATCCAAACTTTATGCCTTATCATAAAATATTTCTGAAATTTCAATTTGTAACTTTCTTTCCTTTAAAACTTTGAAAACATTTTTGAAGTTCCCTCATGAGTTACATTTTTGATGAAAAATGCACATAATATTAGTTGGCAACATGAGTTGGGGGTGGTACTAAATGTGAAATTACATATTTATCATTAGGTTAAAATAGTAATATTCTTAAGTCACATGAAGGAGAAAACAAGAGAGATATGGGAAAAAATAACAATCAACTATGTTTGATGGGATGGAAAAGAGGGAGGGAGGAAGGAAGGAAGGGGGAGGAGGAAAAATTTGATGGAAATTAGTGGTGTAGGGTGTTTGGTAAGGGGCAATTAGGGAAAAAATATTTTTGTTATGATCATTTTTACAAAATTACATTTAAAATATCACGTAAAAAATGTTTAAACAAAAATACACTTGAAAAATCTAATTAAAAAAAAATTTTAAAAAGATATATGAGAAATGGAAAAATGAATAAACGGGTGAAGTAATTGATGATAGATTAGAGATTTATCTTGAAAAAGTATCTGAATTATACAAATTTAAAAATAATTGTATTAATATGATATAAAAAATTTAAAATTACATTAATATGACACAAAATAAACTAAAATAAACTAAAACTTGTGTAATATTTATCAAGATATAAAAGTTTGTGTTATGTTGATCAATGAACTAAAAAAAAGTTGATTATTTGAGTAATTTTATCATTTATGCAAAAATTAATATTGGTCCATATTTTAATTAGAAAGCTTACGTGGAGTGTCAATCTCAGTGTTTTCTACCGTCCAATGAACTTTAAAACATACGCGCACACAATCATGCTATTGTGATAATGTGACTTAAGGAAGGAACTAATTAACTATTTCCTCCGGAGTACCTAACAAGCAATGTAGCGGTTGGTACAAACTAGTCAAAGCATGTAATATGTATACGTTAGATGGATGTATTTGAAAAAATTTATGTATGTATAAAAATTTCAAAATAATAAATTGAAAAAATAGAACAAAAAAAGAAAAAAAAAAGAAAAAAGAGAGTGGCATGAAAGAAATACAAAAAAAAAAAAAGATAAAAGGACTAAAATTAAAAAAATTAATTAGTACAAAAAAAAGAACTAAATTGTAAAAAAAAAAAAAAAGATTGCACCAAGATAAAAAAAGAAAATTGAAGGACTAAAAGCAAATACAAAACATTTTTGTCCAAAACGAGGAAAATGCTTTGCACGGTAAAAGCAATTACGTTCTCTATATATAGTTACAGATATTGTATTTTCTTCAGTATTATTATTGATGGTAAAATAGTCAATGACTGAATATAGAGTTGCTTGTATGAATTGATTAATTGGGGGTTGGATTTCTTGAGTCGGTAGTGGATTTGTTATGTGAATAGCATAATATAAGTGCAGAAAACATAAATAGATTCAAAGATCGCACTCTCAACTCCCAGATATGTAAGGGCATTATTTCTTATTTAAAGATGATGGGGTTTAAGGGCTTGTCTTCTGTTTTCCTGACCTGATAATTAAATCCAAGTATCTCCTTTACTTTTGTTGTTTCTTTGATTCTCTCGACATGATCTCATTGATTGGGGAGATTAGTTACCCATTCGTGTTTTATACCTGTAATAAGTCAATTCTATTGACTATGGACTTCTAAAAAGAAAAGCTAATTTTTCTTTCACAAAAATAGAAAAGTTACCAAGAAAGTCTTTCGTTGATAACTAGGATCTATTCATGGGAATCGACGTGACACATTTTAACTTTTTTGGACGAATTATGTAGACCTATATGTACGTATAGTATAGTGAAAAATAAAATAAGAAATTTGGTCTCAATATAAAATTTTCAATAGTTTTGTTTTTTGGGTTAAATTTATTGGTCTTTGAAAATTTGAACTGTGGATTGTTATTTTTTCTATATAGATCATTGAATTTGACATATAAAATAACACCAATTATTTTTGTTGGTTTTGACAAGTCGGCCCTATTAGCAATCTATCCATTGAACTACATTATCAAAGGGGTTGTCCACTTCAGTATATAGATGCCAAACTTAAATGCTTGTTGTCGAATTGGCAAATGACAAGAAATTCGAAGTGCGCCGTTGCAAATTGTCCTTTTCAATATTTCCAGTCCCTCTATAATTTTTAAAAACTAAAATAAAATCTCCAGCAAAATAAGTGAGATCTTCTCACGTAGAACACGTTTTAAAAATTTATAATTACTTTTCTTACAAAATTTAGTTAACTGTCCTCCCAATTTAAACATGACTATGATTTTCTGTTTTCTCTTGAAAATTAATTAATGATAAAACCACACTTTTCTTCTCCTCCACTCTCCCCCTCTTCCGCTTTTAAACCTCATTAAACCCCTCTTTACTTCCCTTTCCCTTTCTCCTTCTCTCTCCTCTTTCTCTCTCTGAAAAAAGCCAAAAGAAAGAAAAAGCAGTGGGAGAGGAAAGAGAAGTCTGGTCTCATTCATATACAAATTTGAATTTCCGTCCTCTCCAAATTGAAAGAGAAAATCCAAAAAGAAAAGCAAAGAAAAGATAATTTCAAATCTCTCCTTTATTTTTTCCTGTGCTTTTCGAAACCCTAGGACAGAGAAAATTTCTGGTGAAGAAAATGAGCCAGAAGTCGCTGATCTACGCGTTCGTGTCTCGAGGGACTGTGATTCTCGCTGAGTACACGGAATTCAGCGGCAATTTCAATTCCATAGCTTTCCAATGCCTCCAGAAGCTTCCTTCCACCAACAACAAGTTCACTTACAACTGCGATGGCCACACCTTCAACTACCTCGTCGACAATGGCTACAGTACGTTCTCTCTTCTTTCCATTTCGTTTTTTTCCCGTTTGGTTCTCTGGAAAATTTTTGGTAGTGTGAGATAATCGGTATGTGGTTGGGGATTTACCTGATGCGCACTGTGTTCGACTTTTAAATCTTTAGGTTTTGTTTTTTTTTTTTTTTTTGTTTTTTTTTGTTTTGTTTTAATTAAAAAAAAAACGTTTCGTTTGATCCTTTAAATGTGATTGCTCTATGCCGAGCTGAGCTCAATTTCATTTGTTCCAATCTGGCGTTGATTCGACGAAATGGAGATTTAGTTCTGTATGTCTTCTCTGAAAAATTTGTGGAAAGGACGAGGCATTGTACAAGAGAACGAATAAGTAAAAAAAAAAAAAAAAAAAAAAAAAAACAAAACAACAGATTTATGGGAAAAAAATGTATAGGGAGAATCATACAGATGTTCGTTTTTGCACTGGCTTCTGTCACTGATTGATTCCGAAGATGAACCACAGGACTTGTTAAGTTTTCTAACCTTTTTCTCAGAATGAATTGATAACAGATAACTTGCTTAAGTAGATAACGGTTTTAGCCCAAGTCGCTTTGATCCTCTTTAGAAATGTGGAAATGAAAATGGAGAAACTAGAATTGTAGTTTATCAGCGGCATCCTTTTAGGATTTAAGCACAAACAATTTCTTTATCTAGCGTTTTGCAGCTCCAGGTGAAAATGGGATACACGGATGAGTTTGTTTTGCTAGTAGTGTGTCTCTAATTACATTCATTTGTTAAAATGAGCAGTTGATAACATAATGGATGTTGTTTTTTCAAAGACATTGATTCTGGGTTGTTGGATGTGAAGTACAATGAGGTTGCTTGTACGTAATATGAAGCTTTGCGTATTTCCTTGGGTTAGGTTGAAGTTCATGTATAAACAAATGTGTTGAAGCATCACAAAGTATTTGTTTTTGCTAATTGTGTATCTGATGGCATAATGCAAGTATTTATGGTATTCTTTGACCTTGTTTTAACACCTCGTACTGAGAATGTTTGGCAGACACATTTTAAAACTAAGAAGATTTTTGTTGTAAATAATATGTGTAATTTTTTATTTGAAAGCATGATTTTTATTTTTGAATAATTACTAATGTCTGACATCAATGCTCTGATTTTAATTTGTTTGCCGGAATTTTTTTTTTGAACTTTCTAATTTGTGAGTTCCAAGTTGTTTAAAGAAACTGTGGAACGTCATGATGTAATAGTGTGCCTTCATAGTTAAGTAGACATTTATTTAAGTAGCTTTAATATATGAGTAATTGGCCTAAATAGTCCTTGAACTCTTTCAAAGGTAACAATTTCGTCTTTGTTTTTTTTGGCCGTGATGATCCTAAACTCCTATTTTCTTGGCCATTTTAGTCCTTTCCATCTGGTTCCATTAAAAAACTCACGGAATGGTCACATGATAATCATGTTTTATGTTTTTGAAGGAAAATACCCCTAAAAAGATGAAAATACCCTTATTCATATCAATTAAAAAAATTAAGGGCCCGTTTGGGGGGACATCTTGAGACGGTGTTTTGAAGGTTAAGTTGGAAATGTGTGTTTTGGGGGGGGGGGAGGGGGGGGGGGGGGCGTTTGAAAAGTTATGTGATATAGAAAATAGTGCAAAACTTTGAAATTTATTCGGAAATGCAAAATGGATATTGTTTTATTCGTTTCGTTGTTACATGCATTTTGATATAAAAATCATCTCATTTCGATTTGAAGTGAGAAAGTTATGGATTTTTAAAGTTTGAGTTTTTTGCAAATGGAAGAGAGGGAAAGTTTTAAACAACTTGCGTTTGGTTCACTGGTTGGGGAAGAAATTTTTAAGTTGGAGTTGATTTTTGTTGACTTTGCATAAAAAACAAAAACTGAGATGAAAAAGTACAGTTTAGTTGGAGTTAAATTGAAATGTCAAACAAAGCAATAGAGTTGAGATTTTGAAATCCAGATGGTATTTTACCATCTGGAACGAACACCCCAAACAGGCCCTAAAAAGAGAGAGAGAGAGCTGAATTAAAAAGTCAAACCCAGTCCCCCTACCCCCCCCCCCCCCCCCCCCCCACCCAAAGATCTGACGCAAGAGTGCGGAGGTTGTCTCTCTCTTTCTCACCCCCCCCCCCAATGCGCAACGAACTCAGGCCGCCCCCTGATCTAGGTTTGCCATTGAAGAATGGAGAGAGAGAGAGAGAGAGAGAGAGATGAATTTTAATTTTTTATGAGCTTTTTATTTTTTTGAAATTAAATATTATTAAATTACTAAAATATCCTTTCAAATTAGACCAAAATACTCATTCTATTAGAAATTTAATGGAAATGACTGTAATGACCAACATTTAGGGTTGTCTCGGCCAAAAAAAAAAAAAAAATATGGACTAAACCATCACCTTTTAAAAAATTCAAGGACTATTTGGGTCAATTACTCTTAATATATATAAAAAAATTTATTTGTCTTAGTGTTTGGTTTAGTGACTGAAGCTAGTTGATGTTGCAGTGTACTGTGTGGTTGCTGATGAATCAGTTGGAAGACAAGTACCTCTTGCTTTTCTAGAGCGTGTCAAGGATGATTTTGTGTCAAAATATGGTGCTGGCAAGGCTGCCACAGCTGCTGCAAACAGTCTAAACAAGGAGTTTGGGTATCAAACTCCCTTCTTGGATAATCTAACCACGTGTTGTGTGCAATTTTTTTCCTTTCTGTTTAAGGTGTCTGACATACTTAACCAATGTATTGTAGACCAAAATTGAAGGAACACATGCAGTACTGTGTGGATCATCCCGAGGAGATAAGCAAACTTGCAAAGGTGAAGGCACAGGTTTCAGAAGTTAAAGGTGTCATGATGGAGAATATTGAAAAGGTGGACGTGTCATTTACTTTTAGAGTGAATAGATAGATTCTCACTTTGCGTTGTTCACATGCATTTTGTTGTTAGAAGCAAAATTTCCACAGTTGGAATTCTAAATCTAACTTAAAAACCCAAAATGTTTGGCAAAATGCCGAACAAGAGAGCGGAAAGAATCTTTGCACGAATCCATTGTATGCTATAACTCAAATACCTAAATTTATACGTTGTCTTTTTCCTAATCATTGTGACCTTAATGTTACATTTTGATATTAGTTTGTTTTGCTAGCTTTCATAAACACAAAACAAACGGTTGTTGTTGAAGGAAATTTCAAGATAGAGAAACTACTGTACCAGCCTGTAATATCACCTCATATAGGATTGAGTGTTCCCTGATCATGGTTCGATAGGGTACTAATCAATTTGGATATTGTTAATTCTGTATTCTTTATAATGTCATGTGGCTTTTTTAAAGATAGTAGGAAAAATTTTGATGGGGACTTGGGTTTAAGCCTTCTTCTTGGCTTCTATTGACTGGAGTTGATGAAAGTTTGATCTAGATGTTCTACAGTTCTACTATAATTGAGCACTTCATTTACTTGTTTGATTTGAAGATTTTTTTCTCTTTTTCCTTCATTATTTGTTACGATTATATCACACTTGTATAAATTTCAACTGAATCTTGCTTGAGGCAAAGTTAATTAGATTAAGACGGTAAATTCAGAGACGTTGTAAATGGATTATTAGTGTTGAGGTTGAGGCGTGCAGATGTTTTGTGTTTGTCTGGAGATTTGCTTCCATTCCATCTTGATTCATATTCTGCAGGATGGTCCTGAAACTCCTTTATGTTTTGGTGCAGGTTTTAGATAGAGGGGAAAAGATCGAACTTCTGGTTGATAAGACTGAGAACCTCCATCAACAGGTCAATCAAAGATCTGCGTCTCTGTCTCTCTATGATCCATCTTTATGTCGGAATGTTCTGATATTTTGGTTTTGGAAAAAATTAATCCTGTGATACAAAACTTACTTTTCTAAAATCTCTATGTATGCATATCATTATGCATGCATGTGTCTGTGTGTGTGTGTCAGTCAACAGGCCAGTAGTTCTACCTATCTTTGTAAGCATCACTGCGTCTGGATTCTAACTGGATTCTAACTTTCGAATGAGTGAATTTATGGAGTCGAGGCTTAGATGTAGTTTTGTATTTTGTTTTGATAATTAGGCTTAGACATAGTTGGAATCTGTTAACTAGCCTTTTGCTGTCTTGATATAACATGATCCACAAAGTCAGAGGTCTAAGGTTTATCTGTAAATTGCAGTAAATAAACAGATTACGAAGAAGTTCCTGCTGTTCTGCACATTAAAAGAATAAAGTACGGTTCAAGATTTGGTTAGAATGAAATTTATGCTGTTCTAGGATTTAGCTATGTTGTACGGTTCTACTTTATGTTTTTCTCACATTGGGAATATTAATTCGTTTACAGGCACAAGATTTCCGCACTGCAGGGACCAAAATTCGGAGGAAAATGTGGTTGCAGAACATGAAGATCAAACTGATCGTTTTGGGAATCCTTATTGCATTGATCCTCATCATCGTTCTCTCCGTATGCCATGGTTTTAACTGTGGAAAGTGATCGTCTTTCTTTGAGGAGGCTTTTGCTCATGTTTATCATACCTTTTCGATTATTGTATAAGAGAACATATTCCCCTTTGTATTTAGTGGAAAAAAAAAAAAAAAGTCGGCTATATCTAGGTATTTGGCATAAAGAAACCAAAAATGGTGTGTGAATGGATGCTATATAAGTTCTTGTTCTAAATGCTTTCAAGAAAAAGAAGGGTTGAAAAGACGAAATCCTTTTGTCAGACAGCTCTGCCAAATTGAAGTTTGTTTCATTTGAAGATTGTTAGCCTACGGTTAATATATACTGCCCAACTTCATATTCTGTATTTGACGAGTTATGTTGTATAATTAAATATCTTAATATCTTATTGAGCAATTTTAAATCTCAGCCCAATTTGTGTTTGGACCTTCAATCTAAATCTTATTTTTACAAGCTAATTTTTGTCTTTTTCTTTTAGTTTTACTATTTATATTGTTATAACTCATATTTTTAAAATACATAACTTTATATAAATAAGTTCAAATGATATGATTTTTTTAATATAAATTATATAGAATTTTGAGATAAATGAAATAAGTTTTATATTGATAATTTTTTTTTCAAACACGTTTTAAGTTTTTACATTTTTTAACTCAAGTAATTTAAACATAACGATTAATGTATAATTAATTCAAATCTAAATTCTACGGTCTAAATATTTGTACCAAATACATGCTAATCTTAGAGCAACTCTCTGGGTCTAAACTATTTTAGATTGGGTCTATCATATTTTAGATTGTTGATTATTTCACGACTGGGCGATTTTATGATTCAGAAAAAAATTATCATGCCATTTGGGCAATTGGCTTGGATTACAATTTTGGCTGGCCAATTCAACAATTTTATTAGTTGCCAAGAAAAATGTGGTTGGGTAAGGTTGGTAAGAGGGAAAATATGAATGAAAGAAGATAATGACCCAAAGGAAAAAATAAAAGAGGAAAGAATTATTGGTTTTTCAAAGAGATTTTTTTTTTTTTAAACTTCATATGTATATTTATTTCTTTTCCCTTGTACTTTGTGTCATATTTTCTTTCTAAAGCTCCGAAGATTAAAAAATGCACACTTTTAATAAGTTCTATACTTTTTTCTCGAATAAAAAAAAAAAAAAAACAAAGAAAAAATGCGAGATAATTAAAAAGATGATAACAATTTTTATCCTTCATGTGATCTGGCTCCAGTGGCAACTGGTAGTTCTGGGAAATAATTGCATTGCTTTTCAACCTAAGAGACTTCAGTTCGAACCGTGGCACATCTTGTTTTGAGAAATTTTAGCTTCAAGACGCCTAGTTAGAAGATAGAACCACTTTATCAGCCGAACGAAAATTTGAAAACAAGCGGGAAGAGAATCGTGTGCCACAAAAAGATGAACCCAAAACTCCCAAATTTGGGTGTTCTTTCGACAGAAATTGCTGGGAAATTTTTTACTTTCAAATGTCCAAAACAGACAGACAACGGCAGGCAAAAACACCAAGTTGTTGAAAACAAAAGTTCATAGGTTGAATACGAAAAACTTACATAGTCTATTACAATATCTCTTTTTCTTTTTTTTTTTTTTTTTTTTAAATCCAATTAATACTCTTTTACCATTATCAGTATCTTTATTCCCTAACACATCACTAACATATTCCTTCTTTGTTGAATCCATTTCCATTTCTATTTCTATTTCTATTTCTATTTTTACGTCTATCCCAACACACCCTTTTACCTCCTTGGCTAACACCACACTTCAAATTCACTCCAATCTTAAACCTCACACTCTCTCTCTCCTCTCTCATCTCCAACTTCCCAACTTCAACACCACCATTCTCCTCCTCCTCCTCCACCACCACCACCGCCACACCAACACTCCCATTCCTCTCCAAACAATTCTCCCACAACTCCTCCCCACTCTTCGAAACGCCACCGCAGCGTTTCGTCGTCTCGGGCACCTCCGGCAGCCAATTCGGGATGTGCGCAGCTCTCGGAACAGCCGAATTCCTTCCCACACTGTCCTCCTCCACCCCCACCACCACTTTCTCCGAATCCAATCGCCAGGGGATCGGCCTGGCGAACGGGGTTTCGACGGCGTGATTGACGAAATCGGCGATTTCGGCGAGATCGCCTGATTTCAGGAGGCAAAAGTCGGGCCGGTTGCCGTTTGAGGAGATGCTTGAGATGCCGTGGGCGGTTCGGAGGTCGCGGAGGGCGTTGGAGAGGTCGAAGAGGTTGGAGTCGGAGCGGTTGGCGGCGGCGGCGAAGGCGGCGGCGGACTTAGCGATGGCTTGGAGGTGCTTTGTGGCGACGTGGGTTAGGGTTTCGAGGGCGGAGAGCTGGATCGACTTGAACCCGACGGATTGGCAGATCTGAGAAACGGCGATTCTGGCCACAACGAAACAGAAGTCTGATGGGGATTCTGTTGGTAGTGGTGGCGTCACCATTGGTGGAAGCTTTGATTTTGGTTTTGGTTTTGGTTTTGATTTCGATTTCATGGTGGGGTTTTTTGTTTTGGGAGATTTTGTTAAACCCTAACTGGAGACATTGGCTCCTGAAACTCTGGCTTTTCAACAGGGATTAGGATTGGACAATGTAGTCAGTACAATGACCATCATGAACTTTCGAAGGCGGGGCTGGTAACGTGAATATGTGGTGTCGTTTGGGGAAAATTTACCAAAATGACCGAATAGAAAACAGAAATTAGAAAAATAACTTTCATAATTTCTTTTTTATTTTTTTTATTAAAAAAATAATTAATGATTTTTTTAATTGATAGAATCATTTAAAATTTAATTAAAAGCTTTGAAAAAAAGAAAAAAGAAGTATGCTTAGGGGTTTGAGAGCAAAGATCCCATTTCCACTCCTCCCTTTCCCTTTCCCGTTGAGTTCCAGTCGAACGCTTCTTGGAGGAGAAGAAGCCAGCCATCTTCGTTTCTTCCTCCCAAGTTCCTACATACCCCTAAATCCGTTAAGTACTCCGGCGTCAACGGCCGGTCACCCTTCATATTCTCCATCCATCAATGTTCAAAAGAGCTTACTAAAACAACACATAGGAGCTTGGGATATCGGAGTCAAGCCTTCTGTCGTCGCCGCCTTTGATGCTGTTGTCGTCTTCATCGCCGCTGCCGTCCCCACCTTTGGGGTTCAGTGAGAATGTTAGACATGTAATATATTTTTCTAAATTTCAATTATTGGTTTCCTTTAAAATTTGTTTGATTAGTGAATTTAATTCAATATTTAGATATGATTGTGATTTATTGTTAGGAATTCTTTATTGTAGAGAATTTGATTGTGCAACATTGATTTTTACTAGTAAAAACTGTGGATTACACGACGGTTTTTTACCGTCATATAAAGTTTACACGACGGTTCCACAACCGTCATGTAATCCAGCGTCGTGGAAGATACCACGACGGTTCAAAGAACCGTTGTGGTATATCAATGTTACACGACGGTTAAAACTGTCGTCGAAACAACGAATACAGTTGCAGAGAGTGAAAAATTGGCTACATTACACGATGGTTTTGAGCCAAACCCGTCGTGTAATGTTGAATATTACACGACGGTTCCGACTCCAAACCATCGCATAATATGTAATAAATCGTGTAGAAATTTTTTTTTTTTAAGACACATTACACGATGGTTCTCCCGAGAACCGTCATGTAATGTTAACATTATACGACAGTTCATCCGAGAACCGTCGTGTAATGTGCCTTAAAACGTATAGGAAAAAAAATTTTAAAGGCATATTACACGACGGTTCTCGGATGAACCGTAAAATGTGATGAACCGTTGTGTAATGTGCCTTAAAACGTGTAGGAATTTTTTTTTTCAAAGGCATATTACACGACGGTTCTCGGATGAACCGTCATGTAATATAAGCATGAAATTTGAAAATTTTCAAAATTTTCGAAGCTTGAAAGTGGATGATCATCTTTTCCTCGTGATCTGTGAAGTTACCATGCTTGATCCCTGGCCTCAGGTAATTAGTCCATCGAAGCCTGCAACTCTTACTACATCTAAGCAACCCTGTGATATATAAACAACATTTATTTAGAAAATTAAAACAATAATATATATGCCTGAATTTAAAGAAAAAATCTGCCTTGAAGATTAAGTAAAGAACAGAAAAAAATATAATAATAAATAAATCTAATTGCCTGTATTAGTAGGAACAGCTCTCCAATTCCCAAGGCCATGTTCTTGAACGTAAGAGACTAAAATGACATCTTCTTCAGGAGTCCAAGGTCCTTTCTTGACCCTTCTTTATCACAACAAGGAGGCCTACCCATTTTCACCTGGTTTCTCTATATCAAGTCGAAGGAGGAGGGTGGGTACTTGGAGAAATCTAGAGAGGGTGAGGGCGGATTTGGCTCGGATATAAAGAGAAATGAAAAGACAATTGTATTTAAGTAATGGGTTTTTGCGCGGATTTTGAAGTATGAAATTTGAAATTTTTCAAAATTTTCGGAGGATTACACGACGGTTTTTAAAAACCGTCGTGTAATATCGGTGATTACATGACGGTTTTCAAAGAACTGTCGTGTAATTACTTGATTACACGATGGTTCAACGAACCGTCGTGTAATGCCAAGATTACACGACAGTCCCTGTGTAATCCCCAGCGATTGGGGATTACACGACGGTCCTAGGGACCGTCGTGTAATCTCCAGCAATTGGGATTACACGACGGTTCCCTTGGAACCGTCATGTAATCCCCAATACCTTACATGACGGTCCCTAGGACCGCCGTGTAATAAAAAAATTTTAATTTTTTTTATTTTCCTGGTGATTAACGACAGTTAAATCAAAACCGTCGTGTAAACCTCCGTTTACACTACAGTGTTGTGAAACCGTCGTGTAATCCAACTTTTGTAGTAGTGTTTATTGTCTTTTGATATTCAGAACAACCACTAAAAAAAGGAACAACCATAAAAAAGTCCGATGGTCGTTCCGTTGAAATAAGGAATTTGTTAGTTAGTTTGTTTTTGTACATGTTTATTTGTTTATTTATTTATTTTTTGCTTTTTATTAGTTTAGGAGTTTGGGAAATGATATAGGTATGCTCAAAATAATCGGAAACATTAGGTGAAAAATTTCCGAACGTGTTTGTATAATGTCACGCATGAAGTGTAGTTGTTTGTTGGAAAATGACATGTGCATACTTAGAACAACCAAAGAAAATAGGAATGACTGAGATTAGTTTACGAACGATCGGTTGATTGTTCTGACATATAGTGATTTTGATTTGATTTGTTTTTTTTTTCCTTTTTTTTTTCTTTTTGTATTTTATTTTTTTTATTTTTACATTCATACTCACCAATTATTGTAAAATAAAAAAAAATCAGGATTATGATCATGATATTATAATATTATTCATTACACCAATTACTATATGTTTCAGAAAAGTACTGAGAATATAGATGATTCAAAAGATGATGAAGGTGATGAGATAGATGCCGAGGTGATATAATAATAAGTCACTTGTTTTATTTACAATATTATGCAATGGTTCCTTAAAAAAAAAAAAAATTCTAAACGACATATATTTGTATGTTTTAGGAAACAAATGAGAGTATAGAAAATTCAAATAATGAGGAGGTTGATATAGAAGACCAACATGTCTAGAACGGTCCTCATATCAAAGCTCCAAGAATTGCCTTCACTCATCTTTTCAGAATAATTTTAGTGCCAAAATTACAGTCTGATCGAGAATGACAATCCTCAAAGATATTCAGAAATGGCTAACTGAGAAAGATAAGACCATTTTTCGAAGGTACCCTTAACTAGGTCCTTTAATATACTTGCCCATAGGAGGGGAATTTTCTAGTGCGTTGGCTCATAATTTGCTTTTGAGAAAGACAATATGTCAGAAGGACCATGAAGTGTGGTTCTTAATCAAGGGAAAACCATTAAGGTTCTCTTTCAATGAGTTCATCTTGATTTCGGGTTTATACATAGGTGGTGGACCTTCTAAGGATGAAATCAAAGCTCAAGAAGTAAAGAATGAGTTGAAAAACGAATATTGACTGTAGATATTGGGAATCTGCCATCAAATTTTAACAGAACTTAGTAAAAAGAAATGAAATAAGCAATCGAATGGGCCCTTGAAAATTGTTTATAAAATTCATAAAGCATTATATAATCACAAAATAATTGAGTAAGAAAAATGAATAGAGAATCAAAAACACCGAAATTTAGAAAAGTTGGCCAAAAGTGTGTTACGTTATCTGTGTGTATGGTTTCTTCACTATATGTGATTGTTCTCTAATACAGTAGGTTACAGTTTCTGAGTGAATTTTAACAGCGTAATAGTAAGTTAGAATTAGAAAAAAGAAGTCCCTTATCTGAAGGGGGTCTTCCTCTATTTATAGGGAAAAAATAGTGGGTCTGAACCTGTAATTTTTAGTGAGCAGTTTTCACTCAATGTCTTTCGGGACACATGACATGATGTGGACTTGGCACTTATTGGGGTGGACATGATCACAGATTATGGGCTTAGCAATTATCAGAATGAACTGATAAGACGTTGTCATCAATCATAGACTTGACAGTTATCAGAGTGTTCTGAAATGATGTCATCATCGATCATGGGCTCAGCAGTTAATAGAATTAGCCTTTATGTTATTCGTCACAAGCGAACGACTAATGATGGAATGAATATTTGGTGAGACCCAATTATTATTGAGCCGTTCATGGCTTATATAAGGTTTGAACGTTCGTCTGCTCGTGTTTGAGCAAATTGTTCTGTCATGCGAATTCAACGATCATCGTCCATGATGAAATGAACTAGAACCGTAAATTGGGTCCGGCCCAAATATATGAAAATATCAAATAGATTTGAATCTGAAGTTCGTTGTTCATTTGATAAACAGTCAAAGGCTAATGGTGTACTGGGAAAACGAAGTCTAACCCCAACATTAGCCAAGAAAGAAAAGTGTTTTAGTAGATGATGTTGCGAGAAAACTAAAAGAGTTGAGCGCTAAAAGAGTCAGCAGTAAAGATAGGGTAAAGTTAGCATTTTCTATACATGGTAGCAGAGTTCTTGATGTCTTCTGATACCAAAAAGGCGGTTAATCCTTCTTGGCTTCAATATGCCAACAATCTAAAATTCTTCACTCAATATCCTTAAGGGAATGTTTGTTACAATCAGACATTGAAGTACATTAGAACTAATTTGGTGGCAAAATTTAACAAAAAATCGTCATCGTACAACTTCTATGGTCGCCCATGGATATTTCAAGTAAGCTTTGTGTTAATACTTTTCGTAGTTAAATATATTTTATAAATTGGTTTGTATTATAACCATCATTTAATTTGTCCTGCAAATATGGGCTTTTGAGGCTATGCCAAAGTTATGCAAGATGATGGCTAAGAAATTAACTTTGAATAAGAAGAATAAAAATGGGCCACGGTGACTTCGTTGGTAGAATGTTCATAATCCTATTGACATCTCATTTGATTCCTTACTTGGAGGCCATTAGATCTGCTGAGGTATTAACTAACTCGTTGCAAGTTAAATCTTACAGATTTAGTTTAGATTTATTAGTCCAGTTAATCATTATTTTTCCATTATGTTTATTCAGTTTACTGTCCATCCTACTTGGATCCTTCATCTAAGGAGAGGCAACGAGAATATTATTTACGAATGAAAAGGCGTGAAGATTGCAGTGATGATTGATGGGGTTAGACTTCGTCTCCCTATTACGTCGTTATCCTTCGACTGTTAATCAATCGAACAATGGAATCCTGAGTCAAATTTACAATGTTTTCAGATATTTAGGCGGGACCCAATTTATGATCTTAATTCATTCCATCATGAATTATGATCGTTTGTATTCAAACGACGAACCATATAGCTCAAACATGAGTGGACGTACATCAAATCTAATACAAGCCACGAACGATGCGATCACAAGAACTAAGCCTTGTCTCCTAATCAACGTTCGTCACTCGTACTTGATGAAAAACTATAAGGGATACTCCCTGTAACCATCAAGTCCACAATCAAAAATGACGTGTCAGATCTTTTATGATAACTAACAAGCCCATGATTGACAATGACGTTACTTCCTAATAACTGTTAAACCCACTATCTATGATTCATCCCAGTAACCGCTAAGTCCACATCGTGACATGTGTCCCAAAAGATATTTGAGTTAGAACTGCTCACCAAGGATTACGGGTTTAGACCCACTATTCTTTCTCTATAAATAATGGAAGACCCCCTTCATATAGGAGGACTTTTGGTCTGATTCTTACTTACCCTTACGCTGTAAAAATTCACTGAGAAAATTGTAACTCATTGTATTCAAGAATACTCATATACAGTAAAGAGACCGCACTCACAGAGGACGTAGCACACCTTTGGCAAACCTCTCTAAATTTCAGTGTTGTTGATTCTCTTTTCATTCTCTTTATTATTTTGTTATTATATTGCTTTATGAATTTCATAAATGATTTCCAAGGGCCCAATCGATTGTTTATTTATTTTATTTTTCTAACTCCGGTTAAAATATGATGGTAGATTCCTAGCATCTACAGTTTGGCACCCACCGTGGGGCCTTTGGCCATCATACATCGGAGATTCATACAGCATTCATGGTAGATGAATGTGAACATCAGGAGGAACTTTCACAGGGAAGCCCTGTTATTCACCCAGAAGCTTCTACATTAGGAGCAAATACTCAAATCGCTAATCTAACACGATTAGTTGAAGAGCTTACCCGGAAGTACAATGCCCAACAAAGCCAGATGGAAAGCATCAGTGTGGAGAACCGAGTTCTAAAAAACCAATTGATGGCTATTAACACCCAAGCTGCCTATTCATACTACTATAACCCTTACATTGGGTATTCGGCAAGGACAAACACTGGGGGCTGGTAGCAGGCTACGCCTTACTATCCATAAGGGGTGCGAAATATGATGCACAGCCCAGTGACCCTAATGCAGTCCCTGTCCACGCCTAGGAGCACACCTTTAGGCAATGAAAGGCGAACACAGCAGCAAGAACATCCAGCACATGGATCTGATTCCAGAAGACACGCCACTTTGACGTGGTGTACAATACCTGATTTACCACCACCACCAGAGGGTCCCACACCACCAAGGACGATGAATGTTGAGGAAATGATGCGAAGTGTTATGCCTGAAGAAATGAGGGCATTTGAAACGCAGATGGAGTAACGTTTTTCTTTGCAGATACATAGAGCTACTATTCAACTCGCTCGTGGTGTCCGAGAGACACCCCTTACCAAGCGGATTTCTAACACCATTACCCCAAAGTTTGGCAGCATTTCCTTTCCAAGGTTTGACGGAATGTCAGACCCCTATGATCATCTACTACAGTACAAGCATGTCATACAGTCGACGAACATTCCGACTGGCATGCTCGATGACATGATGTGCAAACTTTTTGCACAGGCCCTGAAAGGAGTAGCCCTGATATGGTTTTGCAATCTCCCTCTCGAATCCATTGATTCATTCGACGAGCTTTCGCTCGAGTTTATGAGAAGTTATTCTGTCCATATTCAGTCTAGAAAAACCAACAAAGATCTGTAGGGCATGGTTCAAGGACCACAGGAATCGCTTCGCGCTTACTTCAAGCGTTTTAGCAAAGCGATTTTAGAGATCTTTGGATTGGACGATGGAACAATAAGGGAAGCACTGAAAAAAGGCTTGAGGCGCAAATATCTGTTCAAGAACGAGATCTGCTCCATATATCCACCAACAATCCAAGTTACCATGCACCAGGCAAAAGGATTTATTGAACTGGAAGAGGAAAATGAGCGAGTCGAGTGTGATTTGGCTCGAATGAGGGAGGAGTAGCAAAAGCTCATAATGAATGAGTGAAAACATTTAGACATGAACGCAGATGCCCAGCACGACAAACAGAGCACCGAGAAGAACGAAATATAAGATGTGAGCACAAGCGTCCATTTTCACCATCGAAATATGTGCTCGGCATCAGTCCGTCAAAATTGATCGCTCATCTGAAGCACCAAGACTTCGTCACGTGGCCATAAAAGCTATCAGAAAATCTGGCAAGAGACATGACGAATTATTACAAGTTCCACAAGGATCATGGTCACCACACCATTGATTGTAGGGCGCTAAGAGCTGAAGTTACCGAGCTGCTGAAGAAATGTTACCTTCAGGAATTCCTCACAGAGAAGGAAGAGAGACATATGGACTTGGTAACGAGTCCAAGGAACGAAAGATAGTGCAGCAGATTAAGGATACGCCTTTATCTCTGCTTGTTTGAAAGAGGATTGGTGTAATTTCTGGGGGTTCGAACTTTAGTAGAGAGACTGTGACTGTAATCAAGTCCCACAGAAGAAACATTGTACAGTCGTTTACAACAATCCTTCCCGACGATCCCGTTGGACATTCGATCACATTCCACAGTAGTGAGGTAACCAGCCTCAGCCAACCTCATGACGATGCATTGGTTCTTACTTTGAATGTTTCAAACTGTGAAGTAGGTCGAATTCTTGTCGACAATGGGAGCTCAATGGACGTTCTTTTCCTCTCGACCTTGAGGGAAATGGAATTGTCTGAGTCGGACATTGAGAGTTCAATGACAGTTCTAACAGGTTTTAACAGAGAATCGACTATAGCTGTTGGCAAAATTAAGCGTCCTATTTTCACAGCAGGAGAGAATAAGCTAACCAGTTTTTAGTTTTAGATTGCCCATCTGCCTACAACATCATACTTGGTAGGCCATGGATTCACGCTATGAAGGCAGTCCCATCTACATACCATCAGAGAATAAGGTTTCCAACAAAAAGGGGGTTACGTGATATAAAAGGAAGCCAGGAAGTTGCTCAAACTTGCTACCTCTATCTATGAAGATGAAGAAGAGCGATCGCTTATAGCAATTAGAGACGAAGGAAAAAATAAGCAGTCAAGCATAACCGGATGTGGAGCAACTCGATGAAATCCAAATAGATTCAATAAAGCCAGATCAAGTCATTAGCATTGGCTCGTTGCTCAACGACACAGTTCGTGGTCAGCTGGTGAACTTTCTTCGTGACAATCAAAATTGCTTCTCATGGTCACAAAATAATGACATGCCAGGTATTGACCCAAAAGTAACAACACATCGACTCAACAACGATCCTAGTCATAAACCTGTCAAACAAAAAAGGAGAAAACTTGGAATCGAACGAAATTAGATTGTTAACAAAGAAGTACGAAAGTTAATTGAAGCTGGATTCATAAAGGAGGTACAGTACCCAAATTGGCTGACGAACGTCGTCATTGTCAAAAAGAAGAACGAAAAGTGGAGGGTTTGCATCGACTTTATCGATCTAAACAAAGCTTGCTGTGATGCCCTAGAAATTCATAAACTTGATTAATAAATTATTATTATGGATTTCTTCATTAATATGCTTCTAATAAATTATTTTGATGAATATGAAATTTCAAGATCATGAACGACTGCATATATACTATCAGTGTGATGATATCGATGATTTAACGATATTGAATTTCTCTATTTAAATGAGAAATTTTAAATACATAAAAGATGAGTTGAACGACATATAAATTTAGCAAAAAATTTATTATGTCACATTAGGGGGATAACGTTAATTTTCGGGAAGAATCCCGATTGTTATTAATCGGTTGATTTAATAATCTTAGTATTTATTTTAATCATTTCAATAGTCAAGCTTTGAGAGCATGATTGGGAATTAATGTGTTGCATGGATAGAAGATGAATTATTAGTGTTTACTCTTAGGAAATCCAAAGGTGGAAAATTGATAAAAAATTATGCTTGATTTGAAATCAATGGTGTAGATTTAATGCTAGAGAATCCTAGGCAAATTAATGGCCAAACTTTGGATGTTGAGTGACCAATAAGAACTTAGGGTAAGGATTAGTGTGTTGGAAGATCTAATAGATGAGAATGAAGATGACAACCTTGGATCAATGGTGGGAATTGAAAGAAAGAAAAACAAAATAAAAATGAGAAAGGCTTGGGAGGATCCGGATTTTTGGTTCAAGAAACAAGAAGAAAGTTGAACAAATAAAGAAAAGAAGGAAGTGTTGCATGCATGCAACCTTATGTAAGAAATGATATGGTTTATGTAGGTAAGTTGACCTAAGGAAGAGACAAGTGAAAGTGACACATTGTTTCCACCTTGTTAAACCAAATTTTCACTCCAAACCCCTCCCAAAATTGGCGTCCATGTAAGGGCTGTTTCAGCCAAAAATTTCCAATTTTACTCCTCAAAATACTGCTCCCCTTAGGATAAAAGTTAGCTGAAAATAAATCCATAATACCTCATTTTGTTCTCACACAAATTAAACTCACAAACCCTAGCTCTCTAACCACCACCAAGCTCAAAACAAAAAAAGAACCACCAACACTATTCTCCACCTCCAACGCATCTCTAACACTCTCCTCCATCCATTTTCAAGCTCTAAGAAACCCCATATCTAAGATCGAAAAAGTGTAAGACGGAGTTAGAGGATGTTTTACTAGAGGTAACCTAGTGATATTCTTTATGTTTTAGTCATTTTTGGAGAACTAAAGCATGATGTTTAGTTATGATCTTAATATTAGACTTCTTCTTACCTAGGAAAACTTTTGTGAAGAACTTGGAAGGTTCGAGATCTTAAAGGATTCCCGGAGCATTTCGGTAAGTTCTAAGAACCTTGTTCGAGTTTGTGGTAGTTATGGTGATATGACATGCATTAGAAACTTTGGTATGAAAAATAAATTATATGTTATTATTCTACAGAAGGTAAGCTTTATTTTATGCTTGGAATCATTTGATTTGCTTTTATATATCTAAAGTTATGTGCGTTTGAAATTGTGTCGCAAAACTAGGGAGAGAATGGATCTCTGGGTGCAGACCAGCCACGGGTTTTCGATACTCCAAACCCTTTAGACTTAAAATTTTGGATTATAAGTTATAGATCTAAAAACTATATTCTTCAAGCTTTCCAACAAGGTATCTTACGCCTTGAACAGATAAATGTGCAATTTGTGACGAATTTTACAAATTTGGGCTGCGAACCGAAAATCCTTGCTGGAACCCTGTACTAGCCACGGGTTTTGTAATTTTTGAGTTAGTAAACCTTAAGTTCTTATAAAAATGTTCTTATCATACAAAATAGACATTATAAGCTTTCCAATGACATATCTTTTGTCTTATTTGGACTTGTAAGTAAATTGTTATGATTTTTCTAATCTTACCTATAAATTTGGATTTATGGTTCAAATGTGAAACTAATAGTAACAAAACCTAAGTTGATGGCATGAGTAACTCAAGTAATAAAGGAAATAACTTTAACACTATAAAGTAGACATCTTAAGCTTCAAAATGAGATATCATATGTTTAAAACGGATATGTACATTAATTTTAACAAATCCCTTAAAATGAAGTGTAATATGGTAATATGGGATTTTACCATACGACACTTAGAAAAACGTCCACATTAATGTTTAAATACTTAAAACCTTGGAAAACAAGTTAAAAAGACAGAAGCTAGATGTTTCAAGCTTTCCAACAAGTCTTCAAGTGTCTAAAACGGAATTATACTCAAGTCTAAATAAATCTTACAAGTTAAAATCCTATACCGATAAAACGATTAAATATTAAAATGTGACATAATGATAAGTCATAACATATGAACATATTTAGTTATGAAATGAGTTGATTTTTAAGTGTATGTTCAAATAATGTGGAAACTCTAATTTTATAAAATTAAATCACAAGTTTTAAATGGGCCAAGATAAAGTATACTAGATGGTTACCGAGCATATACCAAGAGATTATCTTAGCCCAACTAGATGAACATAACTTAGGGGTTGGGCTAGCCCAATAATAAAATAGAGGTATACCCATAGGTGACTTCTTGTCATCTTGATTGATTGATTGATTAATTAATTAATTAATTAATTAATTAATTAATACATAACTAAATGTAATTAATAAAATAAATAAATAATTAATTATAAGAGTTAGTATATAATAATCAAGATTTTTATGTTAAATAACTACATAATTATAATACAAGATTAATTATAGATTAATTAATCATTAACCATTGATGTAATCATCAAAAATAATAATGGATGATTAACTAGAGATTAACCATACATTAATTATTAGATTAATCAATTTAATTATTACTAGTAGAGTTAATAATTAATAATTATTATATGAGAAAGAATATTTAAGTAACATAATTAAATTACTAATAAGTCAATTAAAATTATATAATTTAATTTTAATTAGTCAATTAAATAAAATAATAATTAACTATTACTTAATTATTTAGTTAATCAATTAATTAATCAATTGATTAATTAATTAATCAAAATAATTAATTAAATAATAATTAGTAGAAACTTATTTTAACACTTAATAATTAATAAAAAATAATTGTTAAGGTTAATTATAATATAAGTAAATTAAGTTTATAAAATGAATAAAGTAATATCACTATAATTCTATCTAATAATGAGATATTGTTTAAATCAGGACAATTTTTCAAATCGGCATAGTAGGAGATACAACTCCGGAAGTTTAAGTATATAAGACAAGTAAGTACAAACCTCACCTACAGCATAGAATAAAATGTTTTTCTTTGTTGATGCTTTACGTTTACTATGACTTGACTTGATGATGTGATGAGTATATGAGTTATACGTATTGCTTTGATTAAGTGTTTGATGTGCATAAATTCCTCTTGCACTGACATGATCGGCATGCCTCACATATATTTATGCCATAATTATAGATATATAGTGACATGTAAATCTACATATTGTCACAATTAATAAGAATGAGGCAAATAAAGATAGGATTAAGTGTCGTAACAACCTCCAATTAGGGAGATGATATGGTAAGAACGAAAGTTATAAAATATGACCTTGGTGGCTGTTGGAGGGTCACTCCCCTAACTCCCCATTGGTTGCGCGCATATAGGTACGACATAGGGACCCTTAAGTAGACAAGATATGTAAATAATAAAGCATAATGGAATATACGTAGTTCATATGTATTTTTGAACATTCTTGATATTACATGTGTTGATATGATTTTATAAAATTGATTTGTGAGATATTGTTTGTACTTGCTGAGCGAAAGCTCATCATTGTATGTTCGTGCTGTAGGTAACGCGGGTAAGCAGCTCGTCACTTAGATATTATGGACTGGTAAAGCTGTGCGGAGGCGATGAAGGACGGGAGTGGGATACTACCACGAATTAAATTTTCACGTTTAGATTTTGTAAACTATGTTGTATCGACTATGTTTATAATTATGTTCCATTGTTTTGGTACTACTAAACTAGTAGGAGTATTTTACAAGAAAAGGCTTTAGACTCTCTTTTTATAAATTATATGAAGTTATAACTTTTTAAATATCATCTAGATATGATTTTAAATTGGATAATTAGCTGATAGAGGTTTTCAATTTCCTCTGTTAAAATTTTAGTAATCCTAACTTTTGTATTACGAGTATGATTTTAATTTTTTTTTTTTTGTGTTTTCAGAATCAAACATAAATGAGTGTTTAAGATTAAATTAAATAAGAATAAGTAAGCTAGTTAACGGTTCAAAAAATCAGGTCGTTACACTTGCTCAAACGATAGCTTTCTATTGTCACATATTGATCAGTTGGTTGACGCGACTGCAGGTCATGAGCTACTCTCATTTATGGATGCATTTCTGGATACAATCAGATTCTCATGCATCTAGATGACTGGGAGAAAATGACGTTCATTACAAAATGGGGATTTATTGCTATAAGGTAATGCCATTTGGGTTGAAGAACGCTGGAGCAACGTACCAGAGGGTCGTAAATGCAATGTTCGCTGATCAATTCTGAAGAACGATGGAGGTTTACATAGATGACATGCTGGTCAAATCGCAGAAGACTGAAGATCACATTAAGCACTTGTCAGATTACTTCTCAGCATAAGGGTTAGTAAGAATCATAACAAATGTCATCCTGTCTGAAGGGGGTATTTCTCTATTTATAGAGAAAGAATAGTGAGTCTGAACCCATAATCCTTGGTAAACGGTTCTCGCTCAAATGTCTTTCGGGACACATATCATGATGTGGACTTAATGGTTACTGGGATGAATCACAGATAGTGGGCTTAGCAGTTATTAGGATATGATGTCATTATCAATAATGTGCTTATCAGTTATCATAAAAGATCTGACATGTCATTGTCGATTGTGGACTTGACGGTTACGGGGAGTATCCCTTGTAGTTTTTCGTTAAGCACGAACGACGAATGTTGATTAGGACACAAGGCTTAGTTCTTGTGATCGCACTGTTCGTGGCTTATATTAGATTTGATGTACGTCCACTCATGTTTGACCTATATGGTTCGTTGTTCGAATACGAACGATCATAATTCATGATGGCACGAATTAAGATCGTAAATTGGGTCCGGGCCAAATATCTGAAAATATTGTAAATTTGACTCAGGAGTCCGTTGTTCGTTTGATTAACAGTCGAAGAATAACGACGTAATAGGTAGACAAAGTCTAACTCCAACAATGATGCCATTGATGGCCTGGTGAAGTTATTATAGGAAGATGTCATCCTATGTAGTGTTGCTGATTCTGATGAGAGAAATGATAAAATTAGATCAAGTTATATCTCTCTTGATCCTGCTACAATATCGAGGTCTTTCCCCGCAGTTCGATCCATGAGTAGATGATTAAAGCCTCTACCTCTGTAGTCTAGCAAAGACAACATCTGATGCCTACAAGTCCCACCTATCTTGATCCTGTTGTAGCCTTGAGGTTCTTTCCAGCCAACTCGACTTATGAGTAGATTGGAGCCTTTACCCTTAGGGACTGGCAAATGCGTGGCCCGATGCCTGCATTATTGACCCCTGTTGGCTCCAATACACATGACACGATGGCCATAGCCTCGACTCCCAGTTTGGAGTCATTGATGCATTATACTGACCATCGTATAGGCGAGCACCAAACCTATATAAAATCAATGTTGGTCAATCACGAGGCGGCGATTGTGCAAAAGATGGAGGTAAATAATAAGGCAATTATGCATAAAATAGAGTTAGTTATGGCCATGAATAAGGAGGCATATAGTGGCGGGGTGAATGTTAAGTTTGAGCAGCAGTTATCACGAGTGTTGAAATCAGATACAGTGGGGGCGATAATTACGAATGCCAACTACATCCATTACAAGACAAATGAATAAGAGATGGTGGCGAATATGGACATGATGAGATAGTTGGTATGGAAGACGATGCCAATATTGAATATGTGAAAATCCACGAGGGCTGATCAGAGAGGCAGAGGAAAAGAGCGCCAGTCTTACTATCACCTTATGTGGTATAGTGGCTAAAAAAGATTCAGTACTCAAGGTCTTATGCTTTAAAAAAAGGACTAAGATGCTTCTAAACCCACAAAAACACTTTAAGTGATCAAGAAATCTAGTATTATATGGATACTTTGAGTTATAGTATGGTTATATATGCATATGTAAAGATACATTGGTTTTATATTTTGATTTTTAATGAGATAATGTTAACTATGGTTATTTTGTTTATGAAAATCATATATGTATAATCAGGAACCACCACAAATATAATAGGAACAATCGTGGAAAAGTTAAAAAAACGATTGTCTGATCGTTCCTTCTAGATTAGTTTTTTTTTCTTTAAATAACAAAATAACATGAACAACTACTAAAATAACAGGAACAACCACTAAAATTATTGGAACAACCATCTGGTCATTCTTTTTAAATCTTGACTTTAGCGTTTTTTTTTTTACCAAAAGAAAAATTACCATATCAGGGTATTCCTTCATGTATGATTTGTGTGAAAAACCTCGGAACGACCAAAAAGAAAAAAGAACAACTACCAAGATTTCAAGAACAACTAATCTATCATTCTTTCTAAATATTCTCTTTTTTTTTTTTTGGCTCTTTTTCCATTATATAAAAACAAGTAGACAAATTTAATGACAATAAATGTTTTTAAACATGGATTTATCTCAAATAATAAATGATCTTATATATTGTCTTAGAATCAATATCATCTTCATATCACAAGTGAAACGACTTAAGTTATATTGTCTTACACTATTTCAAAAGGCTAATTTAAAGGTTAGACTTTTCATGAAATTATTGTTGATAGAGGTCTAAAATATTAAGAATTTCAATGAGCACATGTAACAGCCTCAGAACAACTACAAAAAGGAAGAACGACCATTAAAATTTACTGAAACAACCATTCGGTTATTCCTTCTAAATCTTGACTTTAACTTTTTTATTTAAATGAAAAGCAAAAAATACCAGATAAAGGTCTTTGATCATGAATTATTTACCTCAAAAACCTTGGAACGACCAAAAATTAAAAGGAACGATAACTAAAATTTCAAGAACAACTAATCGATTGTTCCTTCTAAATCATCCCTTTTTTGGCTCCTTCAATATATATATATATATATTTTCAATACGAGAAATTTAATGGAAATAAAACCTCTTAAAAAATAAATAAGTACTTTTTAGTATGGATTTATCTCAAATAACAAATGATTATTTAAATTATCTTGAATTTAATATCACCCTAATATCACTAGTACTACTACAAAAGTTGGATTACACGACGGAGATTACACGATGGTTTCACAAAACCGTCGTGTAAACGGAGGATTACACGACGGTTGAGCCAAAACCGTCATGTAGTCTACGGATTACATGATGGTTGAGTAACCGTCGTGCAACTAGAGGATTACATGACGGTTTTGTGAAACCGTCGTGTAATCCCGCGGTGTACACGACGGTTTTGGATCAACCGTCGAGTAATCCTCTGGATTACACGACGGTTAATGAAAACCATCGTGTAATCAACCGGTATTTATTACCTCTACCAGTATCCCTCTTTTCATCTTACAGAACTGTTCTGCAGTCGTGAAAAATATTACAGAGGCCTGTGAAACCATATCCTCTGCTGTCACCGTCTACCAAACCAATACTCTCTGATAATAATTATTTGTAAGTAGTGATTATTACTTACTCTTCTTTTAAGTTATTTAATTTGTATTGATGAATTATTTGTAGAGGTTTTAGAAATCTAAAACATTAAATTATATCTTTTTTTTTTTGTAAAGTATGATTTGTTAAATTATTTCAAAAGCTTAATATGTTGTATTTTAATTGCAAAAACTTGATTATCAAATGAATTGTATGATCTTTAATTTGGATTTTGGAAACTGTCGTGTAATCAACCGGTTTTTATTACCCCTACCAGCATTCCTCTTTTTATCTTACAGAATTGTTCCGCAGCCGTCAAAAACATTACAGAGGCCTGTGAAACCACCTCCGCTGCCACCGTCCACCAAGCCAACACTTTCTTATAGTAATTATTTGTAAGTAGTGATTATTTGTAAGTGTTTTTGGTGTGGCATCAATGAACCAGCTTCATCAAATCTTCCTCTGAGTATTGCTTCTTTTTTTGGTGTAGTTGGTATAGTCAGTAAAACTGATTCTCGATGTCGAGTGAAGAACCATTGTCGCATTGTAAAGAGTATGAAATCGATTATTGTAGTTATGGGATACTTTCTTGCCTTCAGCATCATATTTTTCAAAGTCTCGACTATGTTAGTAGTCATAATTTCATACATATTGCCTTGTAAGTGAGCTCTTGACGACTTTTCAAACTTGATCTTCTTCTCGAGATACTGGGCCACCTTTGGATATTTTTGACTCATGTCACTGAAATGTTTCTTAAACTCTTCTATATAGTATGCTTTAGCTTCATCCTTGAACACTCCAAGATAAGCAGTACTCTTGAAACAGTTCTTAATATTCATAATAACATAATAATAACATGTCCCGTACTGCACTATAGGATAAACATGACTCACCGCATAACCAATGCTCTGGTTCGTATCAGAAATAAAACATAGCTCTGGGCTATCATGTATTAACTCCTTCAGCTTCTCAAAGAACCTAGTCCATGAATCATTGTTCGTAGTGTCATCCACGCAATAGGAAAACTGTGATGTCCACTATCTTGTGTAGTTATAACCATCAACACCCCCTTCTATTTAGTTTTGATCCAAACCCTATCTATGCCAATAACTTTTCTCATGTACTTAAAACCCCACAGCTACTCCTAAAGTCATAAAAAAAATCTTGAACTTATTTTCTGAATCAAATTCAATGTGTGTAATTGTACGAGGGGAGCATGTAATAATAGAAGGGGAGTATGGCGAAACTGTGTTACGGCATCCCTCTGATCAAATTTTGAGAAAATTGCTTTCCTTTCTATGCCTTCCAATAACTTACTTGAACCTTCAGTTCCTGACTAATGAATCCCATGAGAACTTTTGGATTGGGTGGTTGCTTACAATCGATGAAGTGTTCTTTCATGCGAGTTTCAATTACACGACTAGATGCTTATGTAACAACCGAAATTTTTACGGAATCGTGATTTTCTTATAAATAATATCAATCTAAGCCTGTACTATGTATGTCAATATAAAGCTCATCATCTGACTTGATTATTAGAGTATGTTTGAGTTCTTATAAGTATTATGGGACTCAATGATGAGCTATCAAGTCAAGTATGAGGCCTTATGGTAAAAAAGGAAAAACCATGATTTATGATTTTGTTTTGGCCAATGAATGATCAGGATAATTTATGATATGAATAAGATGGTACTGCCGTATTGTAAGCAATATTGAAATTATACTGCAACCGATCGTCATTACGGATGTAGAATTAAGAATAAGGATTATAATCACTTTAGAATAATCAAGAATAATATTTGGAGCAAGGAAGACTAAGAAGTTTTAAGTAGTAAGAAAAACCTATATGCGGTCCAATTAAGTGCAGATAAATTCTGGACTGCAGTCCAACAATACTATACTCTTGATAGTTAAAACAATATTGGTACTATCTGGATTATTAAGAAAAAAGACTGCGTATTAGGAGGAATGCCAAACATGTTCCTAGTTGGAGGCCAAGTAATTGTATATAAGTATGAAAAAATATATATACATATTTTTTAGTTCAAGCTCCACATAGCCAGCCATTTGGGGACTTGGAAAGCAAATATTTTTTCTTTGAGGACCAATATGTAATTCAAGGAGAATTTAAGAAAAGAAAAAATAATTGTGGAAATTATAAAATTTTCACCTATAAACAGGGGTAGGTAGTAGAAACTTGCACTCTTTAGTTGGCTTCTCAAACTTCTAGTTCTTTCTCAACTACTCATCTCTAGCTTTAGAAGAGAGAGAGAGAGAGAGAGAGAGAGACAAGTGATGGTCGGTTGTGTATGGAGAGGTAGAGAGCAAGGATTTCTCTCATCCAAGGTCTAGAGCAATCTTTCCAAGCTTTAAATGTATTGCTCTTGAACCTCTAACTAAGATTTTCATTAAGTTTTAGTTTATGAGATTTAAATGTATTTCAAGTTATGGGACGTAAGAGCATAAGCTCATATTTCTTATTTTCCTATATGATGGTCCTTTATCGTTGATTCACGCTAGATCCATGCTTAGGTTATCTTGGTTGCTAGCTTTAAACATGGGTTTGATTTTATGCTGTAAGATGAGTGTTAAGGTTATGTGTGCTCACTATGTATTTATGATTATGCTCTCACATGTTATGTATGCTCACCATGTGTTTGTGATTATACTCTCACATGTTTAAGTATGGAGATTTTATGAATGATGATGATGATGATGATGTGAATATTATGGGTATGTCGGTTAATAAATTAACCTAAAGACACAAATTGATAAACAAGTAAGTTATCAATATTATGTTTTTCAAGAACATGAGATAAGTAAATGGTTGAAATTTAAGAACAAAACCAACGCACTGCATGTTGATGTAGGCTCACAGCTTTGACCATTTGAGGTAGTGTGTGTGGATTTTTAAGCTAAGAATCCACAAAATACAAACTGCTGATTTTCAAAAATAATTGGGATAGTTTTTTAGAAACCCAATTTGGAGCCCTTTAGAGACTGAATTTGTAAAAAGTTCTAACTACAAAGTTGTAGAAAGCATAAAATTCTAGGGAATAACATGGACATATTTTGAAAAATACGCTCCAAAGGCCTCTTTTTTAATTTTATGATTTTTCAAAACTGACCGGTCCAGGTACTGTATACAGCTAGTAACATTCAAAAGTAAAAATGGATAAGCTAAATATAGAATTAAGTTTTGGATAACAAATAAAAGTTGTAGATTTCAATGAGATCTACAACTTTTGTAGAAGAAAAAATTTTCAAATTCTAAATCAATTTAAAGATAAAACTAGATTTTCAAAACTGTACATGGTATAGGAAATTTTTTGCACAGATACATTCAAGTCAATTAAAAGGGTGTTTTGAAATTAGTTTTTAAGGTTTTATGACCTCTTTAAAAAAAGACTATGATTTTATGAAAATAGTTTCAAAAAAGTTTAAATCCATTTGAATTTTATAAGTAAATTTAAATACATATTATGTCTTACAAAAGGCAATTTCATGAAATTTCAAGTATTTATGTTAAGAAATACTTGATTTGTAAAGTTAAGATATTTTCAAGTAAATAAGATATTTTTAAGAAAAAAGAAGAAAAATAAACTAAGTCTAAGTTATTTAAGAATATAGTAACACTTCTATGATTATTAATAGTAATTAGATTGGATACTATTTTATTAAGTCAGGATTTATCTCTATGATTACCAATGGTAATCGGATTGGATACTGATATAGTATGTTATAGTTTGTAGTAAGATAGAACGATTTTTATCTTACGCACTGTTTGAAAATAGGAATATAACCTGTTGTTATGCCTTGCTAAAATGATAGATCAAGAGCATAGGATAAATTATAAGTACAACTCCGCCTATAGTATGGGCAAATGTTTTTATTGCATGTCATGTTTTCCAAAAATTATGCATTGATTTACATAAGGTACATATACTTATGTTTTATTAATGTGGCATCATGCAAGCATGCTTATTAATAATAAATCACACGATAAGATCAAGATCAAGTTTTCAGTAAGAAACAGTTAATATTTAAGTTTTCAAGTATGATCGAAATAAGAACAAGTCTTCACGTAAGAAAGCAAGTTTCTCGTATCATGCTGACCTACCATGAGGGTGGGTTTTGGTTTGTCCATGGTTTGAGTTAGACGGAGCTGATCGCCTTAACCATTCTATGGCTACGTGCTACAATACGTATACTCATGTTCATGATAGGTAAGGGGCCCAAAACCAAGTTTACATAAGAAAATATAATTGATTCATAAGAAAGCATAATTAGTTCGCGCATAATCAATTCATATATTCTTTTACCTAAATTATTTTGTAGAAAAGAAAGTTGTACTTACTGAGCATAAGCACATAACTTATGTTCATGCTGTAGGTAAGCAACGGACAAGTTTGATGTAAGACTTTGAAGAGATGGCATTCCAAACTATGAAATTTGGGTTGGACACCATCATGTTTTTTGTAAAATATGTTTATGTTATGATATAATAATATAATGGTACCGGTACTTAAAATATTTAGTACTAAGATAGTATTTTAAAGTTTATTACAATGGTAATTAGTATGGTTTATCAAATGTGTTAAAATGGTTTTATAACTTTGTACTCAATTGAGTACATATAAATAAGTATGAGAATAAGATATGTTTTAAATTTGAATTTAAAATGAATAAAGAAAAAAAAATATTTCCGTATTTTTATGAAATACAAAAGTATGTTTAAGTAAGTTAAGTATTTAAGTTAAGTAAGCATGATATGCAAGCACGGTAATGGCCCTACATATTCGGGTCGTGACAGCTTGTCTGTGATTGATAGATTAATTCATTAATGAGTAAGTGTGGATGCCATTATATTGTTGAATGACATAAAAATTTGAACTTGGCATTTTTATAGCTCGCACCCGCTACAAGCAATTTGGTTCATCTACACACACAACTTCCTTCAATGACTTGGTTGATTTCTTGACCTTCTTTTCAAACTTTTCATTAACTTCGATGAGGTTTAACTTTGTATTCAATTCTTTCTTTCTATCAAAGTGTTTACCCATCATTAAATCCGAACCATCACTTCTCCCGTTATCAGAACTTATAATTGCCTTTTCAAATTCAGAATGTTGATAATGGCTATCATAAACTCTTTTATGTACATCATCACCTCCCTTGAGTACACCATCATCTTTTTCGGGTACACCATCACATTCTTTACGCACCTCATCACCTCTTTCGGGTACATCATCACCTATTTTCTCTACACCATCATCTTCATTAGGTACTTACTCATGCACTGTCTCCTCTAGTGTTAGATTGGAATCGGTGATTAGAGTTGGATTGAAGCCAGTGTTCTTTTCATTGATTGGTGTACTAGTTGAACAAATATGCAATGGATGCTCATAACTACCGAGTAATTCAGTTGGAACAAATCTTGCAATAAATGGGATTTCTTCATTGATCTGACACCTAAAATAGTCGTCATGGAAGCCTAGTGCATCATCACCATCATTGTTCAAATCATCATCACCACAAATATATATTGCTTTTCTTTTATCATATTTTTTTTGATTATAATATGTAGAGTCATTCCTTGTTTTTCTTTGCACAAAAACATAAGATCTATATTGTCTGAATCATTGGAAAGAAGAGTTGGTGTAGCAGTGTCATCAAATATGTCACCAACATGTTTATGTGTCATCTCAATTACATACTCACTTCGGTCAATGCTCATTCTATCGTAGATTGTCTCTTCCAATTCTAAAAAATTTATACTCCTATCAACCACAATGCCCTTGCTCATACCAATATTGAACCACCTCCAAAAGTCGCTATCCATATTTTTCCACTTTTCATTATACTCCACGAGAATGTAGATCCGACTCATACCTATCATGAATTTTGAGATTATCAATTAAAAAACAATATAAAGAATACAATTACAAATTTTACATCAATCAACACAAAAAAATAAATAAATAAAATAAGAATCATCTAGGAACGTTCGTTATTATTCCATACTGTAAATATAAAAAATTGTAAGAACTGTCAGAACGATCAGGAACAACCATCATTTTTCCACAGGGTCGTTTGGAACAAATGACGATTGTTTCATCTGAGTCATCTTCAACCTTCATCTACAGCAATCGTAATCCCCAAATTCATTTTATTTTATGAAAAAAAAAATTGATTTTTAGGCTAAATAAACAAATACATTTACATATAATCCTCTAAAACTGCCTTACAAATAACATCTATCCATTTACTATCCTTACAAAACGTTTTTTCAAAAATATTATTTCTCCTCTTTTTTTCCTTTTTCAAAGCCCTTGATCGTAAAACATTGAGAGTTCAATTACTGTTGACGTCGATCTTCAGGTGTGCCATTGTTGCCAGAATGGAGTGACTATTGAAAGATTTGGGGTGATTCTTGGCATTTCTCTCTCATACGAATGCCTCCCTCCTTCCTTGCAGAGCTGCTCAAGAAATACTCAGATTATTTGGATTTCTTTTTTTGGATTTTTTTGTTTTTTTAATCTTATGTTCTAGACTTATTCAATTGATATATTTGTTTTTTATATTATTTTAGAAGAAGAAAGTCATTTTGCTAATTAAATTTTTTTAAAAGTCATTTTTATTCCCAATTCACTTGTGGTTTGGATTTGGACTATATATATGTATGTATATAGAGAGAGAGGAATAATTTACTATATTTTCATCCATGTTTGGAGGATCATCCTTCTTTTTTATTATACACCATCGATGTTTTGATCAACGGTTAAGAAGATGGGAGGGGTAATAAGGTGGACTTAAAACCGGTTATGTATCTATTTTGAAAATTACAGTTACGACCTTCACTAATACACTTATTTACTGATTTCCTCGGTCATCTATAGTTTTTTACCTAGCCCAACAGGCTTTAAAAAGGTTTATATAAGTTAATATGCCCATCAAGACTCACCAAGTTGACAGCTTCACAACAAATGATAATACAATTTAGAATAAAAATATGTCATGTTGGTGATGTACCATCCTTCATGAAGGATCTTAGCAAGTACCTATATATATATATATATGTCTAACAATATACAAGAAGTCTCAATACTTCTTACTATTCACCCCTTCAACCAAAACACTCGTTTCAACCATATATCTAACAATATATAAGAAGTTTCAATACTTCATACTATTCACCCCTTCGAGCATTTTTTTTCTTCTTGATTTTGTGGGTTGTCTTTTCTTGTTTTTTTTGCACTTTTTTTTTTTAAATCTTTTCCTTTTCTTAAAATCTTTTTTATAAATATTATGTACTTTTAATTTTAAATTTGTGCAAGAAAATATATTTATAATAATTTTTTTTTTTCAAATGTTGTCCTTGGTCAAAATTTTTCTAAATGTCCTATTAAATTTCTTTTGACAAATGTGCCTTTATTTAAACACTATCTTTTTTTAAAATGAATTTAAACAGTATTATATCTCTGTTTCGTTTGCTTGTTAAGCAAACATTTTGTCCATTTATTTTGATCATTTTATGTTTTTTTTTTCTTTTTTAATATATTTTTGTTCTTTTTCCTAAAACCTTAAACTTTTTCCTTCATATTTACCCCTCTTTAAATAATTGTATCTTTTTAATATATGCTCACTTTTTCCTTTCTATTTTTCTCATTATAATTTCTTTATTTTCTTTTAATTTTGTTTTTTTTAAACTATATCTTTACAAAGGACTTTTTATTTATAATTTATTTATATCAAAATGATTTTTTTTCCTCATATACATCCTTACTTAAAGATCCTTGTTACCATATTAAAAAAATAAAGGGGAGAAAGACCAAAATAGCATAATATGCTACATAACTTTAAAATTATAGTAGAATCTAAAATATTAGTACTAAATAGCATAATTAGAATAAATAGTAATGTAAAAACTCAAAAATACCCTCTGAGAATCTCTCTCGTCTTTCCTCTCTCTTCCCCCATTTGTCTGTCTAAGTCACTTCCCGTTAGCCACAGCAGTCGATTTTCAATTAAGTTATGCGATCACTGAAAATACGTATCACCAACCTTCACAAAATTTTACACTAGGCACACTGTTATAAACACGAAGTCTCTCTTTCCGAATATTGTAAGCATCCACATTTTACTTATGGGATCGTTTGGTAAATGTTATGATCGTCGCTCTCTTATCATGACATTTTTTTGCTTCTACCCCTTTACTATATTATTTTTCTCGTTTTAAATCCATCTTTTTATTTGCTGACTTTATCTCCTACCTCTGGAACATCAACATCACATTCACTCATTTTTCCTTCATTTGCCAATCGTCTTCATCTTCAATGCGATCTTAACTAATCAATTCTGATCGCTCCAAACGCTTGTCCCTATTCCACCGTCGTTGTTGCACGAGACCAACTCCCTGACACCGAATCCATACTCTCCTATATTTCTGAAAAATGTCATGTTCTCTTTTGGGATCGGACAGATAGTTGTGCAATCCTTTCATTAACGAGTGAGTTTTTCCATCCTATTTTTTTCCTCTTCTCTCTCTCGGAAAGATGGAAGTTGGAAGTGATGATTTTCTGTTATACCTTTAACTGGATTTCAACATCTTTCCTTGCCTCTTATGAAAATTAATTTGTTTCCTTTTTAATTTATTGCCCCTGACTAAACTATGTTACTGATTGTTAACTGGTCCCTTGTCTCTCCCCTAAATTTGTTTTCCTTGTAATTTTAACATTCTTCTTTTCAATATTCCCCACTGTCTGAGAAGTGTAATTTTTTTTTCTCCTTTATTTCGCACTTCCCCCGTTTCTATCACATTTTTTTATAAATATTTTTCTCACTTACCCAAAAAGTTTTACCTTATTTAAAAGGGAAAGTCTGTGGTAGAGACCCTTTGAGGATCTTTACCAGTAAATCTCTTTTTTAGACCGTTGAGATTTGATCGAACGGTTGAAACATTGTTGGTGTACCATACTTATCATGCACCTTACATCATATTAACCTTCCCACCCAAAGTCTTCTCCATCGCTGGTGACCTTCCTGCTGTCGGCAAGGGACGCCGACGACCCAACCCCGATGCCTGAGACCCAACCCCGGCCCCCCCCACTGGCCCCAACCCGGGCCACCGGCTACCCGCTCTCTCTCTTTTTCCCTTTCTCTCTCTTCTCCAGCGGCCCCCCAGCCCTGGCCCTCCCATCGGCCCCAGCCCCGGCCGCCCCCCACCCCCTCTCTCTCTCTTCCCCTTTCTCTCTCTTCTCTTTTCTCTTTCTCTTCCCCTTTCTCTCTCTTATCCCACGGCCCCCGCCTCCCCCCACCGGCCCCAGCCCTGGGCGCCCCCAGCCCGCCCCAGGCCCCCCGGCGAAAGGGGAAAAAAGAGGGGGAGAGAGAGAAAAGGGAAGAGAGAGAGAAGAGAAGAGAGAGAAAGGGGAACAGAGAGAGAGAGGGGGTGGGTGATGGCCGGGGCTGGGTGGGGGGCGGCCGGGGTTGGGGTCGGGGGTGGGGGGGCTATGGAAGAAGAGAGAGAAAGGGGAAGAGAGAGAGGGAGGTCGCCGGCGGTTGGGGCTGGGGCCGGTGGTGGGGGGCCGGGGGTGGGTCACCGGAGTCGAAAGTGGGCCGGGGGTGGGGGGCCGTGGGAGAAGAGAGAGAGAGAGAAGAGAAGAGAGAGAAAAGGGAAGAGAGAGGGGGGTCGCCGGCGACTGGGGCTGGGGCCGGGGTGGGTCGTCGGCATTGGGGTTGGGTCGTCGGCGGTGGGAAGGTTGCCGACTACGGACAAGACTTTGGGTGGGAAGGTTAATGTGAGGTAAGGTGCATGATAAGTATAGTACACCAACAATATTTCAACCGTTCGATTAAATCTCAACAGCTTAAAAAAGGGATTTACCAGTAAAGACCCTCAACCACAAACTTTCCATATTTAAATAGCCTTCCCCATTTGCCCATTTGATTTTCGTATTCATTGCCTCTCACCTGCTCTTCCGGTTGCCTTTTTTTTTTTTTGTTTTAACTGACCACGTGTCGCCACCACATTTCACGGCATGGTGTCCGGATTTACAATTATGGCATCTTAGTAGAAACCATGATTACAAATAAAAAACTATATTATATTGATTCGTAAAATTAACATCAGCTTTGTTTCAATATTATTGAAATTATTTCATCTACATAAATTAGTTGAATTATTTTCATGCACTGCATGATAATATTGAAATATTACATGTATTGGTTTCGAAAATTGAAATTGATGAAAAACTAGTGGAAGTATAGGACCATAAACAACAAAAATTTCTCAGATTTTAATTATCGTTTATAACTATATTAATTAAATATACAAACAAAAGTAAATATTAGAATTTTATTATAGTCTGATTTGATCGATAACTTCGAAACTCCTTCATAAATAAATCTCACGAACTTGTAAATAACTTGTCTGCTTTAATATCATGTCCTTCCACACCTTACCTATAACGATTCGTCTATGCAAGCCGTTACATTACTACTTAAACTAATTATTTATATATAATTACTACAAATATTTTTACTTGTGTACTGAAAATCTCAGGATATATATATATATATATATATATATATTTATAACTTATCAGGAAATCATTGTCTTCAATGATAATTTTCATGACTTAGCATAAAATACATATTTTCTTAATAAAATTCTTGTATAGTAGAAATTATTAGATTCATATACCTTTAGTTCCTAATTATTGTAAAAATACAGAATATCTTATGCAGAAAACATTGAGTAGTGGTATCACACACCACCTTTGCTTGCTTAATATTTCCATTTGCATTGGTCCTCCAAGTACTATGCTGCATTTTTACCTACATTATGAATATGACTAATGAGCTTTCGTTAAATAAGTAAAAGCATAGATTTCGCATTGTTTAAAAACATGAATGACATTTATAGATGCATGATCCAATTATGAAATTAAGATGTGATCCAATCATATTCAATTATGGATGCCTTATTTTCCATTATTAACTATTATCTTTCTTATTTGTAGGCCATTAATCTAAAGAAATAAATGTCAGAAAATTATGGCTTGCAAGGTCTCCATTAATCCTAAGACTAAAATCTAAATTTTAAACCAGAACATAACATGACATGACATGACCCTTCCGTGATTCGGAGGTTGGTATGACCCTCCTACTTGTCTTGAATTAGTCATAATCTTTAACTGAACTGAATTTGAGTATGCCAAATTTCATTTAACAAAAAGTCTTAGTAAGAGACAAGATCTAAGACTTATATTCCTTAATTTTGAAATCATGGCATAAACATAAAGCATGACATTTACATAGCATGCTAGTAAAAATATGGCAAATATGTAAATGTGGCATACTTGTGTACCATGACATAAATATAGATGTGGCATATACATGATTGCGGCACGTCATAACATATCATACTTAGAACATGCCATTCACAAAATTCACAACACATATATTATCCTTTATGAACATAGGCAAAACATTCTTATCATAGCACGTGCCTAGTAATTAATTTGAAGACAAATTTGCATCAATACTCCTGAACTTTTCAAATTTGACAATTTAGTCCCTAAAAATTTTTCTTGGCAACCAACCCCTTGAACTTCTAATTTTTGATAATTAAGTCCTCTTTACTTAATTTCATTAAAATTAAGATAATTTTTTGCACAATACTTACGTATTAAAGGTCAAAAGGGACAATGTTGATCGTTTTTGCTTAATTTCAATACAAATTTCTTTTAAAGTTTAGGTTTATGTTTGACTATAATTGAATTAAGGTTCAAATTTTCAAAGGAATTGTATTGAAATTAAACAAAAATGATCAAAAATGCATTAATTGGACTATAATATGTAAGTTATGTGTAAAAAGCCATTCAAATTTTTACGAATTTGAGTAAAAAGGATTGAATTGCTAAAAATTATAAATTCAGGGAATTGATTACCAAGAAAAAAAATTAAGGACTAAATTGTCAAATTTGAAAAGTTCGGGGGTATCTATGCAAATAAGTCTAATTTGAAAACAATAGTATTTTCATACTATAAGCGAGGTTTGTACTTACCTTACACATAGCTTTTCCACACTTTAAACTGCTTTGCGGTTAAAATCTTACTGCTTGAAAAAATGGATCCGAGATAAGTATTAACTTAACACTCCTTGAATTTAAACTAATCTAAATTCCTTTTTGCTAAAGGAAGTAAAAACTAAGTCAATAATAATTCCTTACTAAGAATGGTTATAAGATCATAGTGTATTTAAATCTAAAAAATAATTTCTATTTAACTTAATAGAATTTAAATCAAATAATTTAATCTCATTTAACTTTGCATCAAAATATAATTTTGATACTCTACAATTTTGAAAATCTATAAATTTCTTAAACATTTAAAATATTTCATCTCTAACTTAAAAATCGGGTTAGACAATCTAATTTCGTTTTTCTAACTTGTGTCAAAATTATTATTTTGACATTTTAGAAGTTTGAAATTCCATATCCTTTTAAAATATTAAATACTCCTAAAATCACCAAATTTTAAAGTTTAAAATTTATCATTTAACTACATAAAAAAAAAAGGATTAAAAAGATCTAACACATTTATCTAACTTCATATCAAAATTACCATTTTAGCACTCTAGAAATTTCAAAACCCACATTTTAAAAAATGTATGCTATATATGTATATATATATTATCTTCATTTTAAGTTTAACAATTTAAAACTTTTTTTTCTTTTTTTCCAGCCCGCCAATGCTGTGGGCACGACTTACTGATGCTACAGCACTAGTGATTAGGATAAACCAGCGTCATGGCCGTGCCAAGATAGCGCCGCGGTGCTACTGGTCACCAAACAGGCCCATGGCTGGCTGTGGCCAGATACTGCGGCGGCTAGTGGTCAGCGATATGGTGACCGTGGCCTGCCCGGCATCGGCCATGGCCAGCTAGGGGGGGCCGTCCTTTGCCATTTTTCACCCTTTTCAAATACTAACTTTGAAAACTCAAAACTTTCAAACTTTGTCAAAACTGGTCACCAAACAGGCCCATGGCTGGCTGTGGCCAGGTACTCATAACTTTCGTTTTGTCAAAAATTTCTTCACGAAAAATATTCGTCTTGAAATATCGAAAACTCTCATGTTCATTGAGAAATCTAACTCTTCCTGTAAAGCTCCGTTTTCTCACAAAAATCCAAAATCTGACATTTTGAAAACAATTTGTGACAGGTTTATTAAAAATTTTTGATTTTATCAATCCAAAATTAGATTTTGAAACTGTAAAAACATATTCTACATACACCATTACTTATATTCCATATTTATATATTTTAATTTCCTTAATGGTTTTCTAACTTATTGAAACCTGTTTTAATTTCTAAACTTCTAATGAATGTAATGGTGATTTTAAATCATCGATTTCTAAACTTTACTCATGACTAACCTAAATATAACCTAAATGTAATGGTGATTTCCATAGCACTATTCACAATTATAAAACTAACATAACCTCAGCATATCACCAATTCTAAATTCATAGTAACAAATTCTAATTTCAGCAATATTTCTACTTAAGTACAAACTCATAAAAATCATAAACATAAAGAACCACAACAAGAGTTTTGATAAGAAAACTACTTGGAGGATCAGTTTTCCGTCGGAAAATAAACAAGAACTCCTTGGAGGGGAACTTCTTTGGAGGAGGCTTGAAGAATTTCTTTAAATTATGTAAAGCTTAAATATGTTTGGGAGGTGGGAAAATGGGAAGGAAAATGCAAGAAAACAAGATAAAATTTTCTTAAGAAAACTTTAAGAAAATCTTGAACTAAACTAGTGAGAGCATGTAGAGAGAATTTCAAGAGCGAGAAATTGTAGAGAGAGAGAGAGAGAGCTTGACTTTTTAAGTTGTGAAGAAAATGATGGAGGTGGATGCCTATTTATTGGCTAGATGGCAATTAGATTAAGTCATTAATTATTTTTAATTAATTCTAATCAAGCTGATTAAAAAAATCCTCCAATAAGGGTTTTTCTTATCTATTGAACTCTTAATACTTATCCATTTCTAACCGTTGGATAAAAAATTCCTATTTTCTCTAAAAATAATTGAAGATTATTCCTATATATTATTTGTTAGGAATGTCCTAATAGTGAAATATATTTTAGTTGTATTTTATTTATTTTGAACTGACTACTAATATGTTTGAGGTTTTTTCATTACATATATGCTATACTATCATCATCTAAATTTACATGTTGAAATAAATGTAAGCAAAACTAGCTCATTGACTGCTAGGTATTTAAACTGTTAGAATTACATGTAATAGATTTTTATATACGAGAAGATAATATTCTAAAGTAAGTAGTCTAATGGCATGTTTGCTTATTAGGAGTAGGGAATAGGAGTCGATCCCTTGTTTGCTTGCTTTTTTTTTTTTTTTGGAATGGGAGTGAGAATGGTGGATTTCACACTAATTTGGGATTGAGGATTGGGATTGGCAATCCCATGTCCTCCTCTAGATTATGACTCCTATTCCTACTATTAATATTAAATTACCATTTTATCATTAGTTCATTTGCAAAAAATTATATTAAAAAATAATAAAAACCTATATTAATTATTTTTATTAACTAAATATTATATAACTATCCTAATTACTATTAACGTTATTAGAATAAATAAAGAATTTTTTAATCATAATATATTATTATGTTTCTATTTTTATATTTTTTATACTTTACTTATTTTATTTCATTTTTTTTACTTTTTTTAATTTTTTTAAATTAAAAATTACACAATTTAATTTTATTGCCTTAATATCATAATGAATATTTTACTTTTGATTAATAGTATGATAATAAATAAAAAAAATTAATCATTTTTTTAATTTTTGAAAATACAATAAATAACGGGGTATACAAGTAAATTTACAGCAATTAACTCTGATTCCTGTTCTAAGTAAACGCATGAATGGAATTGATAATGATTCTGACTCTGATTCCTGAAACCCAAGTAAACAACATATTCAGACTTCAAATATTGATTCCGAATCCAGCCCATTCCGAATCCTACCCACTCAGATTTATGCTCATTCTGATTAGGCATAAGTAAACATGCCATAAATCTATAGTCCATAGTCTATGGAGTTAGAGGGAGCATCTAACTCATATGAAAACCATTATGTTATCTAAAGGCAATTAGAAAGATGGTTTGTCTTGACCATCTGACTCCTAGGTAGAGGCGTAGATATATTACCTAGTGGTGGTGATATATTGGAATGGACTAAAGTGTAATTAATTTATAAGTCCACTTGATTAGATTAATTCACTTTTGATATTCATTATGTAATAACTTAAATCCCGAGTAAGTAAATGACTTCATGTTTATGATTTGTGTACTTTGATGTTCTAAAAGCTAAAGCTTCTCGAAATAGTAAGCTATTAGACTGGTTTATTAGGCAGATGACTTTTATTCGATGTGAACTTTACTTATAGATATGAAATCATAACTCCCATAAAGAGTAAAGGTTGTCCTCTTAACGACATTATACAGGATGTGAAAATGGATGAGGCCTCCGGGTTATTTGTTGGGCAAATGACTAATTATTCACTTTGGGTTAATAATCATTTTACTATTGGATGTATAATAGATCTTTAAGATAATGTGATTAAAAGATTGAACATACTTTAACTTTAAGTTGATCATAGATATGTTACATAGATGATAAGGTCATTGGAATGCGGCTACATATTGGCTTACATAATATGGTATATAATTGGGAGTGCAGTTTTATGTTTATAATGGTGTGATTCTGAAACTAGTAATTGTATAATTAATTTATTTGGTATAGAATGATTAATTATACAAATTCTTTGAGCTTAATATATATATATATATATATATATGTCTAATTGGTCCCTTTACTATCTCAATATAATTCCTTAACAGATGGAAATCAATTGGGATATTCATTATGATTTAGACTTAGAAAAAAAAAAAATCCAGAACACCTCCTATAAGGTGTAGACGTTTTTTCTGCTAAGGGTAGAATGTGAATTTTGTTTCATTTAATTAATTGGATAAATATTTAGTTTCGATAAATATTTATTCAAAGATAAGATTTGAAATTTGAATTAATTATATTAATCATTTGTGATAAATATGAGATTAATTTAAATTAAGACATATGGATAAATTAATTATTCGGATAATGAATTTAAATATCTAGACAATCTTATTTAAATAAATATTCTAAATTAAATATGGTAGTGATCATATTTGGATTTGAGATTAAAACAAAATATTATCTTAGTCTACCTTGTGTAGGCTTTTTTTATGAGGATAAGGGAAGGAAAATATTTTATCTTTATTGATTTTATTTGGATGATTATTTAATTCAAATAAAGTTGTCATGATTTATTTTGAATTTAAATTGGAGTTATGGGACATTATCCATGGAGATAAAATCATATGATAATTAGAGATAAAAATTTGAATTAGATTTTGAATCTCCTAAACCTATTGTGGGCAATTTTTCTATCTCTTGGGTAAGAGAAACAATGCAGATTAGGGAAGACAGAGAGAGAAAAATCCTTTTTAAGTGTCCTATTCGAATTCAAATTCCACTCAATCCATTCACTATAAATAAGACTCTTGGGGCTCTTATTTTATTTAGACCACAGACTCTAATATGAGCGAGCTTATCATTATTCTTCTATTATAGTAATAATAAGCTGCAAGAGTTCGGGTGGTTGGAAGGAGAAAGCCACATACGAATAATGATCAAAAGTCCGAGTGCTTATACACTCTACCATCCGAGAATTGAAGAATTGTAAAGAAGGCTAGTAGGTTGAAGCTCTCTTTGATCACATCCTCCAATATTCATATTGTCTTCTCTCAAAGTATGTAGAATGTAAAATAATTTATTATATATGGTAACATGAGTTAGTACGAACTTAAGAAATTTTTTTTTAAAAATTCCGCTGCGTAAATTACCCCTTTTTCCTACAAGTGGTATTAGAGCCAACTCATGATAATGCCGTATATATAAATTAGACAGTCTGATTTTCTTCTTAAACTATGTATGAAATTAATATTTTTTAGAGAGTGGCATTCCAGGATTTCTATTACGTTGTTATCATAGATTATGTATGTTGTATGTGGTTATTTTAATTTTATTATAAGCATGCTCAATTTTGCAGATCATGGTTCCTTAGAATTTAGAAGAATTGTATTTAGGATTTTTCATATAACCATATGAGCGGTTTATTATCACCATAATTTTCCCATGAATTTTTTTTATTTCTTTGAATATTTAGAAAATTTGTACACCAAAAATGGTATATATATATATATATATATATATATATATTTTAATGTAATTTGTTCGTTAAGGAGATGCAGATTGAAGACTTTAATTTATTTTTCCCCAAAAATTTGTGTTTTATTTAATTTTTGATATTGGACAAATTAATTTGTGGAAGTCCTTATTCAATTAGGGTTTTATAATTAAAAACCTACTTCGAAAATTAGGACAAGGCACAAAAATGAGGAACTAAGCACCATATAGGGGCTTGGTGCGCAAACCAACGCACACGCTAAGTCGTGCACACTGGGGGTAGCTGCAGGTGCAAGCCTGTAGCTTTGCACACTAGGCGTGCACACAATCTTGGTTGTGTGTGTACAGTGCTCCACATGCTAGGCTTGCGAGGTAGTGTGGTCTAATGCCCAACCCGAGAGGGTTGGGTGAGCTCGTCATGTCTGGGTGTCAAATTTTAAATTTAAATTATGTATAAAAATATGTAATTTTAATTAAATTTAAAATTACGATTAATTATATGTGACATATAAAATTGCTTAAAATTTGAATTCTTAGGGATTTAAATTTTAAGGAATTTATGGGATGACCAATAAATGGTAGAGACGTATGTAGATGGATATGTAAAGATGGAGCGACATCCAAGACCCTAAGAATGCTTTGGATGTAATTTTCTGATTTGTTTTTTCTTTTTTCTAGGACGGGACCACAGTTAGGTTATTTTATTTTCTGCCATTTATTTATTCTATATTTTTTCATGGATAGATGAATATATTTGATAGATGTTTGTTGTATATATTTGATAATATGTCATATATGATAAATGAATGGCGCTCATGCTATATTAATCATACATATCATAAAAAAACTTACATCATTTTAAAATTGTAACAATCTCTTACGAACCTTTATAGTTGACTTCTTATTTAATCATTCATCTCTTATAAAATTACGAAAAATATTAAGCTCAAAATAAAAATCTTTACATAACGAAAAATTTTACTTAGATAATTTTAGAAAAAAAAAAACCTAGAATTTTTTTTAACAATATCAAAATTAAACTTCATAATTAATATATATATATATATATATAAATTTAAAAAAGAAACCCAATTCATGAAATAAAATTTAAGTCCATATGAAATATCCAATCTCATCAAATAGTAATAAATTAAAGTCTCAAAACTTTATTTGAAATAATAAAAAAGAAAAGTCCATCTCATGATCGTTCCTCCCGTTTTCCTATTATATATCGTCTCGCTATCCACTCCAAACTCCTGCAATACTATATCTTACCCTTTCTTTTATCTGTAATATGAATTAACTTATATAAGCAAGGGCTTAGTAAGACACTTAAATATCACAGATGTAAATAAACAATTTTCTTTTATCATCATAAATATAAATACCATTTAAAAACTTCTTAACTTGAAACAAATTTTAAACAAAAGTAGACCTCCAAATCTTTCTAATGGTACCTAATTTGAAAAAAATGAAGACCGTTTGTACCCTCAAAAATAGTTTTGAATTTGATTTCTAAAATTTTACAAAAACTAGTAGCCGGACCTCTGCCTATTTGAAAAATCACAAAAATTTACATATATCTCCAAATGATATAAAACTGATTCCAAATAAAAATAGACATCTATATCTTTCTAACAATATTAAATTTATTAAAAACGTAGACTGTTTGAATTCTCAAAAACAGTTTTGAATTCTGATCATTAAAAATTTTACCGAATTTGGCAGTCCGACCTCTACTTATTTGAAAAATAATAAAAATTCACACAGAACTCTAAATGATATGAAACTAATTTTAAAAGAAAATAAGCATCTAGGCTTTCCAACAATATCAAATTGAAAATGGAGTCCATTTGCACCCTTAACAAACATTTGGATTTCTTATCTTAAAATCTGGAAATTCTAGTAGTAATGGTCAAATCTGAAAATCATTAAAAATATAAAAATTATCACCACAATATACATGATTCATACACACACACACGTACAAAACAGCCTGAAGACAACTTTCTAACACATAAAATTATTCAATCCCCATACCAATGACATCATAAATCAAGAAATCAAAAACCCTAATTTCGTCTTGTTCACAAAATCAACAATATAGCCATTTTTTTGATCTTCATTCGACAAATATTTCTTATCATCTTCTCAAACTCACATGAAGACACTCATCAAGAAAATTATCAAACCCCTCAAAGAATCCCAAACTAAAACCAATAATAAAATCATTATCATCCTAACATAATACCGAAACATACCTTGATGAATCTTTATTTCGACTCTAAAGATTAGGAAAAAAATCAAGAGGTTGATGGTGGAGTTTTGGTGACTAGTTGATGAAGGCCGTATAGATGGAGGTGAATGAGATAGAATAAGGCATAGAGGGATTGGAAGATAATGTAAATGGGGAAAAAAAAAAACAAGAGTAGACGATTATGGACTTAATTGAAAATAAATTTTTTGATATAATATTTGGTTATGGCTGTCATTTTTTTTGATATAATATTTGATTAATATCCCCTTCCTTCATTTCCTCCTTCAGATTTCCCAATATACAGATATATATACATATAATATTATATATACATTTGACTAATCAAATAACTTAATATATATATATATACACCTTATATATATAAAGGTAAATATATACAGTACAATATGTATATATACAAAATAAAATATACTTATAACATATAGTATATACATATAAATATATAATATAACCGTATAACAAAATATGGTATATATATGCTTTATATAATTTACAAAAATAAATGCAACAATTTCTTTATTATATATATATATATATTTAAGCCATTACACAAAATTATTAAATCATCATAAAAAAATTCATCAATTTGACATGAACTTTATTCTAGCACATTGAGTCCTCATCGCGTCACCTGTGAAAAATAACTCAACATAATATTAGAATTAAGAAATTATTATTTCATCACACATCTATGTTAATTCTAATATAAATTTCCTAATATTATTGTTAGTTAGCATTTAGGGCGTTACAATCCCTCTTACCTTATAAAAGTTTCTTTTTTGAAACTTAGAATAATTCCAGATAATTCGTTCTCATAGTATGTTCTCGCTCTCATGTTGCTTCCTCCATCTTGTGATTACGCCAAAGAACTTTTACTAAAGGAATCTCTTTGTTTCTCAAGGTCTTCATCTTTCGATCAAGAATCTCAACTAGTTTCTCTTCGTAACTCATATCTTCTTGAATCTGAATCGATTACGGTTGGATAATGTGAGATTGATCCAGTATATACTTCTTCAACATCAAGACATGAAATACATTTTGGATGGACATCATCTCTTGAGGCAAATCTAACTTGTATGCCACATTGCCAATATGCTCAATCACCATGTATGGTCCCGTATACTTGGGACTAAACTTGCCTTTCTGCCCAAATCACATCACACCCTTTATTGAGGTGACCTTGATAAACACCAAGTCTCCAACCTCAAACTCTAAAGGCCTTCGACACACATCCGCGTAGCTTTTCTGCCTAATTTGAGCCGGACAATCCATAGCTGAATCACTTTCAATGCATCGGTTGTCTTATTGAATAAGTCAGTTTTCTCCTTAAGTTTCGAATCCGCTAGCTTTTTTTCCCCAGCCTCATGCCAATAAATTGGGGATCTACAACGTCTTCCGTAAAGTGCCTCATAGGGAGCCATCCCAATTGTCGCTTGATAACTATTATTATAAGCTAACTCAGCCAACGGTAAAACCTTCCACCAAATCCATTTAAAGTTCAAGACATAAGCTCGAAGCATATCCTCAAGTGTCTGATTAGTTCTCTCCGTCTGACCATTTATTTGCGGATGAAAAGCCATGCTAAATTTCAACTTCGTACCTATAGCAACTTGAATGCTTTTCCAGAAATGGGAGGTGAACCTACTATCTCGATTTAAAATAATAGATCTAGGAACACCATGAAGCCTTACGACCTCTTTCACATATAATTCTGCCAACTGTTCCATAGAGGACGTCAATCATATAGGAAGAAAATGTGCTGACTTGGTCAATCTGTCAATGACCACCCATATAGTATCATATCCATTTGTAGTCCTTGACAGTCCAGTAATAAAGTCCATCGCAATGTCTTTCCATTTCCATTCCGGTATCTGAATTGACTGGAGCACCCCTCATGACTTTTAGTGCTTAGTCTTAACTTGTTGACACGTCAAACAATGCTTCACATAGTGTGCTATATCCTTCTTCATTTTGAACCACTTGAAACTATTCTTAAGATCTATGCACATTTTGGTTGCACCAGGATGAAGCGTATACAGGGTGTTGTTCGCCTCTTCAAGAATCTTCTTCCTCAGCTCTTCATCCTTAAGAATACATAACCGTCCCTTAAGCTTCAACATTCCATTATCAGATACACTAAATCCTTCACACTTCCCTTCGAGTATTTCCCTTTTAATCCTCACAAGGCTTGGATCAAAGTCTTGTTTGCTCCGAATGTCATCTAAAATAGTTAGAGACAAGGTCATTGTAGAAAGTTGCCCAATTATTAACTCCAACCAAAAATAAAAAATCTCATTTTGAAGGGGCTTAGACATCGTATTCAAGGACATTAACGTAGCTGTTTTGACTCAACGCATCAGCTACCCTATTTGCCTTCCCCGGGTGGTATAGGATTTCACAGTCATAATCCTTTACTAACTCAAGCCACCTCCTTTGCCTCATATTCAAATCCTTCTGTGTGAAGAAGTAGCTCAAACTTTGGTGATCGGTGAATATTTGGCATCGGACTCCATATACATAATCCCTCCATATTTCAATACAAAAACAACGGCAACTAACTCTAGGTCATGGGTGGGATAGTTCTTCTCATAGTCCTTTAATTGCCTTGAAGCATAGGCAATTACCTTTCTATTCTGCATCAAGACTGCACCAAGTCCCATTTTATAAGCATAACTATAAATTACGAACCCTTCATCCCCATCCGGAATCGTCAAGATTAGGGCACTTGTGAGTCGTCTCTTCAGCTCTTGAAAGCTCTTTTCGCAGTCCGCTGTCCATTCGAACTTCTTTCCTTTTTGGGTAAGTGTCATAAGTGGCATAGCAAGTTTTGAGAAATCAGTTACAAATTTCCTGTAATATCCTACCAAACCAAAGAAACTTCTGATCTCGCTTGCGTTGGTTGGTCTCTTCCAATTACTAACAGCCTCAACCTTCACAGGATCCACCATTATGCCATCTTTAGAATTCACATGACCAAGTAATGCCACATGATCCAACCAAAACTCGCATTTAGAGAATTTGGCATATAACTGGTGCTGTGTTAATGTCTACAAAACTGTCCTTATATGCTTCTCATGTTGGTCTCGAGTCTTTGAATAAATAAGAGAGTCGTCGATAAACACTATCATAAACTTATCCAGAAACTCCTTAAACACTCTATTCATCATGTCCATGAAAGCAGCAGGGGCATTGGTTAACCCAAATGGCATGACCACAAACTCATAATGACCGTATCGAGTTCTGAAAGCTGACTTAGGGATATCTCCTTTCTTGATCTTCAGTTGGTGGTATCCAGATCGTAAATCAATCTTCGAAAACACAGTCGCGCCTTGCAGTTGGTTGAATAAATCATCAATTCTCGGCAATGGGTACTTGTTCCTTATGGTCACCTTGTTCAACTCGCTATAGTTGATGCAGAGTCTCATTGTCCCATCCTTCTTCTTCACAAATAAAACTGTAGCTCCCCACGATGAATGACTTGGGCGAATGAAACCCTTGGTCAACAGCTCTTGAAGTTGCTCATGTAATTCTTTCAATTCAGCAGGTGCCATTTGATAAGGTGCCTTAGAGATTGGCCCAGTACCCAGTGCTAACTCAATCTCGAACTCGATTTTCTATCTGGTGGCAATCCTGGTAAGTCCTCTGGAAACACATCACTAAAATCTCGTACGACAGGTACATCCTCAAGCTTCAATTTATCTTCTTTATTCTTGTCTACGATGCTAGCTAAGAAACCATTACGGCCATTAGCTAGCATCTTTCGAGCCTTCACTGCTGACAGAACAACTTCGTCTTCTTCTTCGCATCACTAATGAATTCAAACCGTTCATCTTGTTTTAACTAAAATTAGGTCATAGTCAAACATCTCGAGCACTATTAATTATTGTAGAGCTCTCTATCAACAATTCTCGTTGATACTGCTCGTATCCAATGAGTGGACATCATCACTTCCTCAGAGGGTAGTATCGTAGTGAATCTCTGACTCAAGATATCCTGATTTATTCCTAGTTTCTTAGTAAAAGCAGAAGACACAAAGGAGTGTGAGGCTCCTATGTTGAAAAGAACGTTAACATACCGGTTATTAACAAGTATCTGACATGTGACAACAGTAGAAGTCTCAGCAGCTGCTTCTTTCTTGGTCATGGTGAAAATTCTGGCATTGGTGGTAAGTAGAGGAGCCTCAAGTCATCCCTAGGAAATATTAGATCCATTAAGAGCAACATGCATACTGTGGAGCTGTGCTAGTGGGTTTCTCTGTTGTCTTTACTGGAAGGGCTGGTACATCTTGTTCGAACAATCCTTGGATAGGTGACCCTCGCGTCCGTAACCATAACATAGATTTGTACCCATACGGTACTCTCCGAAATGTAGCTTTCCACACTTGGAACAAGGTGGAATGTTCTTAGCTTACTTAGCTGGTTGGCCCTCTCCTTGACGGTTGTTATGGTTCATCTGATTGGAAAAGTTCCCTTTCCTTTTGTTATTGTTCCACTGATCTCCTTGAGACCTGCCTTGATTTCCAAAGTTCCCACAGTTTTGGTTGTTGTTGTTGTTCTTAGGTACTTCGCACTAACGAGGTTGGCTGTCTTTTTTGCTTATTCAAATGATATTCAGCACGAAGGGCACACTTGACATATTCAGCTGTGGTGGTTGGTGGAGTAGTCTCGCTATCAACAATCACTGCAATATCGGGTCTCAGCATCCCGATCATTATCCTCAGTCATTCTTCTTCATTTGGCACCATGTGGGGATAAAAGACGTGCTAATTGGTTGAACCGCTTAATAGCTTCTGTCACCGATAGGTTTCCTTGAGAAAAGTTATTAAACTTGTCATAGTGTTCCCTAGTCACAGACATGTTGAAATACTGCTTGTTAAATTCTTGGATAAACTCTTCCCATGTCATCTGATTCACATCTCTGTTTAGCTCTATTCCTTCCCACCATATTCTAGCATCATCCATCAAACAGTAGGAAGCACACTTCACTTTCTCATTCTCGGTTAAACCCATGAAATTAAGGAATAACTCGTTCAACTTTAACCATCTTTGAGCTACTAAAGGGTCAGTTGAACCATTAAATTCCTTAGGCTTCATCCTCATGAATCGTAGATACAGAGGCTCATGATTTGTTGCTGCTTGAGCTCCCCTATCTTGCACTGGTTGTGCAGCTGTTGGATTAATGGGAACTTCCACTCTGTTGGCATTAGCTTGCAAATTGTTAATGAGAGCTTGTTGTTCCTGAACTTGCCTCTGAAGTTGAATCACCATTTCTACTAAATTAGGCTCTACCGTCGCTCATTTTCGACTTGTCCACGACCCCTTCATTGGTCTCGAAGTAACTGCATCATAACTTCTGCCAAGTTAGGTTCTACAGCAACCTCATCTTTGGCATGCACTTGGCCATTACCACGCCTTGAACTGCACGCCCCCGACTGCATATCTTTGTATGCGTAGCATCTTATCTTAGTCGTTTGTTAGTAGCAAAATTGTCAATAAGAGATCTTTTTTTTTGGATATCGAGTCAGGTTTCAAACTTTCTATAAATAGAACATCACCTTATAACTCTTAAATTTCTATTTAAGGAAATTAGTTAATTACTTACTTGGAGAAGTTTGAAGAGGATACGTGGCGATGCATGATAGAAAATAGGAAACATCTGTGATATCATATCTATAACAACCCCTTATAAATCGTTACAGTTGACTTGTATTTAATCATTCATCTCTTATAAAATTACGGAAAATATTAAGCTTAAAATAAAAATCTTTACATAATGAAAAATTTTACTTAGATAATTTTTGGAAAAAAAAAAACCTAGAATTTTTTTTAACTATATCAAAATTAAACTTCATAATTAATATATATATAAATATATTTAAAAAAAAAACCCAATTCATAAAATAAAATTTAAATCCATATGAAATATCCAATCAAATAGTAATAAATTAAAGTCTCAAAACTTTATTTGAAATAATAAAAAAGAAAATTCCATCTCATGATCGTTTATCCCGTTTTCCAATTACATATCATCCCGTTATCCACTCCAAGCTCATCGAATACTATATCTTACCCTTTACTTTATTTACAATATGAATTAACTTATATAAGCAATGGGTTAGTAAGACACTTAAATCTTACAGATGTAAATAAATAATTTTCTTTTATCATCATAAATATAAACATCATTTAAAAACTTCTTAATTTTTAAAACCGTCATATATTGGGTCCGGTATTGTACCATCATAGCGCGCTAGTCACGGAAGGGTTGGGGTAGCAAATCTCAAACTAGCAGTGACAAAAGTCCGCTCACTGGACAATATCATCATCATTGAGGGTGTACAATCCCATTTTAAAACATAAAATACATATACATACTATATATATACTTTTCATCAAAACGTCATCATAGGAGAAGTATTATTTAAGAACATCATAACATTCATCATCAACATCAAAACAAATACTTCTCAAATCTTTAATTCATGTTGTAGGTGAAAGTGTACTTACCTAAATGCCTTACTTAACATTTTTAAATTTTTCGATGGTGATACGCGATTAAGGTCTCGGATGCTCGTGTTTAGAACCATTCATGGCATGAATAATAAATACAATAATATCATTAAAAGTTTATAATAATTTATCAAATACATCCAACATATCATAGCAGTACCTACAAGGCCTATTTCATCATTCAATAACATCAAAACACAAAAAATTGAACAATTTCATGAAATTTCAATTCTTGATAGAATCTGCCAGTCAAACTTTTGTCCCTCAAAAGTTCATAATAATTCATACATAACTCCAAATAACCTGAAACTAATTTTAATAAAAGTAGACATCTAGATCTTTCTAATGATACCTAATTTTAAAAAAATGAAGACCGTTTATACCCTTAAAAATAGTTTTGAATTTGATTTCTAAAATTTTACATAAGCTGGCAGCTAGACCTCTGCCTATTTAAAAAATCACAAAAATTTATATATATCTCTAAATGATATAAAACTGATTCCAAATGAAAATAGATATCTATAATTTTCTAATAATATAAAATTTGTTAAAGACAGAGATTGTTTGTATTCTTAAAAACAGTTTTGAATTCTAATCATTAAAAATTTTACCAAATTTGACAGTCCGACCTCTGCCTATTTGAAAAATAATAAAAATTCACAGATAACTCTAAATGACATGACACTGATTTTAAAGGAAAGTAAACATCTAGAGCTTTCCAACAACATCAAATTTGTTAAAAATGTAGTGCATTTGCACTCTTAAAAAACCATTTGGATTTCTTATTTTAAAATCTGGAAAAATTCTAGTAGCAGTGGTCAAATCTGAAAATAATTAAAAATATACAAATTATCACCACAATATACATGATTCATACACACACATACACACACAGAGAGACACAAAATAGCCTTAAAACATCTTTCTAATACATAAAATTATTCAATCCCCATACCAATGAAATCATAAATCAAGAAATCAAAAACCCTAATTTCGTCTTGTTCACAAAATCAACAATATAGCCATTTTTTTTCGATCTTCATTCGATAAATATTTCTAATCATCTCCTCAAACTCACATGAAGATACTCATCAAGAAAATCATCCAACCCCTTATAGAATCCCAAACTAAAATTAATAACAAAATCATCATCATCCTAACATAATACCAAAACATACCTTGATGAATCTTTATTTCGGCTCTAAAGATTAAGAAAAAAATCAAGAGCTTGATGGTGGAGTTTTGGTGACTAGTTGATGAAGGCCGTATAGGTGGAGGTGAATGAGACAGAATAAGGCATAGAAGGATCAGAAAAGAATGTAAATGAAAAAAAAAAAAAAAAAAACAAGAGTAGACGATTATGAACTTAATTGAAAATAAATTTTCTGATATAATATTTGGTTATGGCTGTCATTTTGGACAAAAAAGGTTGTCATGCAATAGCAGATTAAATGGAATGCAAAAAAATCTCTCCTTTCCCTTTTTTTTTTTTTTTTTTTTTTTTTTTTTTTTTTTTTGCAATTACTTTCCTCTTTTTCTTCTGATTAATATCCCCTTCCTTCATTTCCTCCTTCAGATTTCCCAATATACACATATATATACATATAATATTATATATACATTTGACTAATCAAATCACTTAATATATATATGTACTTTGCATATATATAAAGGCAAATATATACAGTACAATCTGTATATATACAAAATAAAATATACTTATAACATATAGTATATACATATAAATACATAATATAACCGCATAACAAAATATGGTATATATATATATGCTTTATATAACTTACAAAAATAAATGCAACAATTTCTTTATTATATATATATTTAGGCCATCACACAAAATTATCAAATCATTATAAAAAAAATTCATCAATTTGGCATGAATTTTGTTCTAGCACATTGAGTTCTCATCGCGGCACCTGTGAAAAATAACTCAATATAACATTAGAATTAAGAAATTATTATTTCATCACACATCTATGTTAATTCTAATGTAAATTTCCTAATATTATTGTTAGTTAGCATTTAGGGCGTTATAAAAATATTGAGTGTGAGAGGGTTTTTGTAATACCTGATTTTTCATCAATACGATTCTTTGTATAGAACTTACATTGAACCGTAAATGCATTTATGGAAAAAAAAAAACCCAGTTAAGGGTTTTTAATTATGTTTTGTGAGTTTTATGGTTATATAAGACTCAAACAGGATTAATTAATTAAGAAAACAACCTTTTAAGTCAAAAGGAACAATATGGCAAAATTTCTTGAAAAGTCAAACTTTGACCGAGAAACGTCACGGTTGACCAAAAAGTCAATTGTTGACCAAGAAAGTCAAAATTTGACAAAAAGGTCACTAATCGACAAGAAAATCGATGGTTGATCCAAAAAGTTCAAGAAATGATGCTACGAGTCTGTACGATTTATTAAGAAACCGTATGGAAATTGTACCGGACGAAAACCGGTTTTTCAGATAATAAGAAATGTTTAAGACTTAAGAACCACCCTAGAAAATCAAGCACAATGAGTTCAAGTATAGGGCAAAAGGGTTTTGAAAAATAAGGAAAATTTCACACAGTCCATTTTTATACGGATGAATTTTGGACTGCAGTTCGGTAAACCGATACTGAGTTTAAGTAAATCCAGTATTGGAAATACCTGAGTTAACTTAAAAATGGACTGTACAATAATTAAAAAGCCAAACAAGCCTAAGCCTAGCTTACCTCACATACCTTTTCCTTTATGACATCATTTTTCCATTTAAGAAAAATTGGAAAGTATTTTGGAAGATAAGCTTCCTTGGTGGCCGGCCACATACCCCCCCCCCCCTAATGTGTGATTTCTTGCTTTTCATGGGGCCAAAATCCAATTTCCCAAAAGTTCCCAACCTCTATAAATAGGGGTGGGCATTGTTCATAATTCAAGAATGTTAGCTAAACTTTGGCCAATTTTCTACTCACCAAAACCGGATTTGAGTGAAAGAGAAAGGCAAGAAAATTTGCAAAACCAAGAGTGTGTAGGGCTTAGTGATGGTCGGATTCAAGTAGGAAACCAAGCAAAAAGTTGGAGAAAATTTTGGAACCCAAATCCTTAGCCAAGGCCGGTTGTAGGGGGGAGAACCAAGCCAAGAATCCAAACCGGGTTTTGGAGCAATTGGCTGGAAATTTTGGTGCAAGTTGGTGACCGGACTTCAAGGGAAAGAAGGCTGGAAATTTCGGACCCTTTTAGCTAAGCAAGACCAGCGGCTGTTGGTTAGGAAAAAGGGAGGAAACCGAGCCCACCTTGAGCCAAGAAAGTGAGGTAAAAACCTAACCGATTCAAGCTTTCATTTAAATTTCGTGTGGAGAAATTTAAATGTATTTAAGCTATGGTTTGTAAGGGTATAAGCCCACTTTTAAGTTCTGCCCTAGCTTGTTAATTATGAGCTTATGCTTGATTTGTTTAAGTTTAAGGTTTGGTGGTTCAATTATGTGCATGCTAGGTGTTTGCTAGAATGCCTAGGGTTTATGCATGATTATGAATGACGTTCAATTTGGTTACATGTTGAAATCTGAACGTTAGAAACTGATGCATGTCTGATTTAGGCTCCCGCTGAGTTCGGTTGAGGTAGGGTGAACGTTTTAGGACGTAAACGAAATTTTAAACCGAAAACTGCCAACTCGGGTAGAAATTGGCCAGTTTCGGGAAAAACAGTTTTTGAGGCTTCTAGAGGCCGAATCAGGGGAAACTCAAAACATGAAAGTTTTTAAGTAGAGTTTTTCCTAGAGGACAGCATGGACATTTTTGTAAAATGAGGCTCCAATGGCCTCGGTTTTTACCAAAACCCGTGCCTGAAGTGCTCAGGACCCGTGCACGGCCAGGACTAGTTCCAAAGGGTTTTTGATCACGAAAACGCCAGAACTGGGTTTTACCCAAAACATGAAAGTTGTAGAGTTTTTCAATGTTTACAACTTTCGTGAAGACAAGTTTTACAAATTCAGTCTGGATTTTAAGATGAAAATGGATTTCGGAAAACTGTACAGGAATTAGGGGAATCCTGTACAGGATTTACAAAGTTGACACAGAAAATGCATATTTTTGCAGTTTCACTGCAAATGGACATTGTGAAACTGTTCCAAAGGCAGTTTCCAATAGTCAATAATTTTATAAGTCTCATTTGAAGATTTTCAGTTTTTAAAGTCAAACAAAAAGATTGTTTTGAAGATAATTTACCCAAGTTTCCAAAGAGATGGAAAATGGGTTTTTAAACCAAACTGGGTAAATAAAATGACTACGGGTAATAACAGGAAATAATATTCGAATTACTAGGCCAAAGCCTAGAGCTCAAGTTTAACCCAGATAGGGTTAACTTTTGATGATCAAGAGTTTAATTATGATTAACCTTAAGGGTTAGTCAAGATAACCCTAAAGGATATCATAAGTAATAAATTGGGCTATGATATAGGATTATTTGAGGTAACCCAATGATTATGGACAAGAATAAAGCCCAAGGTTAGGAATGAAACCTAACCCTAACAGTATGCATAAAGGTTTAACACATGAGGTTATCCAACGTAACCTCTTAAAGAATTTATTCATAGGGTTACTATTTGTAACCCAATAAGACGTCTAGTATTTGAGACCTACATTTAGGATTACGTATGCATGTTGGTTAGTTTATCAACATTCCGCCATACTAATTAGAACCTCACCTATGTCCTTAAATGAGCAGGAGGGAACCTACAGCTGTACTCTGAGAGGAAGCAGCTTAACGTAGGACATAGCTAGAGAGGTAAGTACAACTCCACCTGCAGCATGAACAAAATGTTTTTGTTACATGTTATGTTTTTACGAAATCATGTATTGATTTACATGATTTACCTAAGTTATGTTATGAAAAGCGGTGTCATGATAAGTTAAGTATGTTATGACAAGTATAAGTATGATATGATGAGTTACGTTATGATAAGGTTACGTCATGTATGTCATGTTATGATAAGTTATGTCATGATAAGTTTATGTATGTCAAGTTATGTTATGTTATGACATGGTAATTTATGTTAGAATGTATTATGTTTGTGACATCATGAAGCATGTTCACCATTATTAAATCACATGGTAAGAATAAGTTAAGTTAGGAGTTAAAGACCCGCTAATGTTATTGTGTCGTACCGACTTGCCACAAGGGCGGGTTTAAACGGTTAAGTCAATGGTTTGAATTGGATTGGACTGCCTACCCTAATCACTCTATGCAAACAATTAGTTTCATAGTTTGACTTGGTTTGGATTGGCCGCCTCCAACCACTCCATGGATGAGTACTACGGTACGAGCATGTATGACATATAAGGGTTTATAACCAAGATATTGAAAACATAGTAGCTTTGAAAAAGAACATAATCGGTTCACGCATTTTATATGTTAAAAATGTTTTTGTGGATTGAATATTGTACTTACTGGGCAATTAGCTCATTACTTACGTTCATGCTGTAGGTAAGCAACCTAACGGCAGTACTTGATGCAAAACTGTGAAGAGTTGGTGCTGCGGACTGTGAAATGTGGGATGGACACCGCCACGGGTTTGGAAAATATGTTTTTATAAAATACGTTTGTAAAATGTGTTTTGTTATGTTTAAGAAAAGTTTCAAGTATGTATGGCAAGCAAGTTGCCTCGTGTTGTACCGATCCGCGCTAAGTCGGGTCTGGTCCACGATATTAGTACTCGTGTGAGTACATATGAATATGCATGATGATAAGTTAAGTTTAAGTTTGAAAGTAAAATAGTTTTTAAAATCAAGTTTAAAGTTTGAAGAAAAGAAAAGAATAAAAGAAAAATTTATTCTGAAATTTTCTATAAGGTTAAGTATTTAAGATTGAGTTTTAATTTAAGTATGTAAGTAAGGTGACGACCCGGCGAAGGAAGTCGGGGCGTTACAAGTTTGGTATCAGAGCAAGTTTCCTGCCATCCAGTTTCACAGTTCTGCCGCCAGCGCCACAGTTTTGTAAGTTTGTTTTCTTACTCTGTTTTATGTATAGTAATTATGTGAGGTTATAATATTTTATGATTAAGATATAAACCTGGTGTCAAGCCCGGGTTCGACTGGAGAGGATCGCAAGGCTTCATTGACATTCTGAGGAATGGAGGAAGAGCTATGCATCTTCGATAGGACCCAAAAAGTGATTACACGATATGGAGACTTTCTTCAGATTTCGTCATGTTGGACGCACCTTCAAGATATGATTGCCAGCCGACGCCTAGTCAAGGAGGCTCGTGCAAGGTGCCTTAGCATAGGGTACCTCGAGAGGAGAATTCCTAAATTTTATGAAATTTGGGACCGCCTATGCATAATCGCGATCCAGGAATGTACTAGGATATGTATATGAAATGATACGTCAACTATGTTGCAACTTGGCGTGCTTATCCAGATGAGTCCAGAGGCTATGATTGCCAGTAGATCAGAGTTGCGCAGCGGAAGCGTGGAAGATAAGTTAAGCCTACGATATGATATGATAAGATTGTGATGAATCTCTAGTATGATAAGCTGATAAGTTACGATGTTATGATGATATGATATGTTAAGATATGAATGGAAGAATAGGTATTAGACATGTTAAGGATTAGAATTAGAAACTAGAAGATGGTTCGTCGCATGTACGACTGAACCAAATTTTGTAAGAACCTAATCTTGCAACTGTAATGGCTAAGTTGCAATGATAATTACTAGAGCAGTAATAAGAAATGAATAGGTTTCGAGATAAGATAGCCTATCACCTTACTAAAGTAGGGTGATAATCAGGAATTTTCATTCCAAGAAATAAGATTAATGGCTATAAGTTTGACGATGAAAGTGATGATACGATCCCTCAGTAAGGGAAATTAAGTAATGTTGAGGAATTTTAGATATTCCTAAGAATTACGATTATGCACTAGTGCTATCAAGGAAATGTTAGAAGCAATGAAAGGAGCTTTTACTATCTAGCAAGTGGCTAGTTGACTTAAGTATGCCTGTTATTGCATCACTTGAACGATATTATGATTTTCCAAGATTGGCTTTGAAAGAATTCAAAGAAAATATTTTTATGAAAGATTTTATGTTTAATAGAACCCCCTCATTTTATGTATGACGACCGAATCCTTGAGGAGGAAATTCCAAGATAGGGGCTGTCATTAAAAGCAAAGGTTCCAAGTTAAGAGCCATAGGCCAAATCCTTGAGGAAGTAAATTCCAAGATGGGGGCCATAGGCCGAATCCTTGAGGGATGAGTTTCAAGAAATGAACGAATTCCAAGAAAGGGGTCACTATGAAGAGTAAAGGGTTCTGATAATATAAAATCAAGTTTCAAGAAAGGAACTATTTTCAAAAAGTGTTCTAAATGTATGATATGATATGTTTTCCAAGTGTGGAAAATTATGAAATACGAGAAACTTTTCAAATATGAAAAAGTTATATGATAAGATATGTATTTTTTTTCAAACATGACAAGTTATATAATATACTTGCTCAGTTTTACGTAAAAAGTTCTTGTGATACGATATGAAGGGACAGTATGTATGAAAGTATGTTAGTATGTATGAAAGTAAGAAAGTAAGATAGTATGCAAGTATGTATGTATGTACGCAAGTATGAATGTATGTAAGTATGATAAGATATGAAGGAAGATTATGGTTCTATATAAGAGACATGATCCCATTAAAGGATTAAAATGGGAACTTGATCAAACCAGTATGTATTGGTGATGAAATTTAAGAAAAGTTATTTAGAAGTAACTGAATTTTCGAGGACGAAAATTTTTTAAGGAGGGTAGATTGTAATACCTGATTTTTCATCAATACGATTCTTTGTATAGAACTTACATTGAACCGTAAATGCATTTATGGAAAAAAAAACCCAGTTAAGGGTTTTTAATTATGTTTTGTGAGTTTTATGTTATATAAGACTCAAACAGGATTAATTAATTAAGAAAACAACCTTTTAAGTCAAAAGGAACAATATGGCAAAATTTCTTGAAAAGTCAAACTTTGACCGAGAAACGTCACGGTTGACCAAAAAGTCAACTGTTGACCAAGAAAGTCAAAATTTGACAAAAAGGTCACTAATCGACAAGAAAATCGATGGTTGATCCAAAAAGTTCAAGAAATGATGCTACGAGTCTGTACGATTTATTAAGAAACCGTATGGAAATTGTACCGGACGAAAACCGGTTTTTCAGATAATAAGAAATGTTTAAGACTTAAGAACCACCCTAGAAAATCAAGCACAATGAGTTCAAGTATAGGGCAAAAGGGTTTTGAAAAATAAGGAAAATTTCACACAGTCCATTTTTATACGGATGAATTTTGGACTGCAGTTCGGTAAACCGATACTGAGTTTAAGTAAATCCAGTATTGGAAATACCTGAGTTAACTTAAAAATGGACTGTACAATAATTAAAAAGCCAAACAAGCCTAAGCCTAGCTTACCTCACATACCTTTTCCTTTATGACATCATTTTTCCATTTAAGAAAAATTGGAAAGTATTTTGGAAGATAAGCTTCCTTGGTGGCCGGCCACATACCCCCCCCCCCCCTAATGTGTGATTTCTTGCTTTTCATGGGGCCAAAATCCAATTTCCCAAAAGTTCCCAACCTCTATAAATAGGGGTGGGCATTGTTCACAATTCAAGAATGTTAGCTAAACTTTGGCCAATTTTCTACTCACCAAAACCGGATTTGAGTGAAAGAGAAAGGCAAGAAAATTTGCAAAACCAAGAGTGTGTAGGGCTTAGTGATGGTCGGATTCAAGTAGGAAACCAAGCAAAAAGTTGGAGAAAATTTTGGAACCCAAATCCTTAGCCAAGGCCGGTTGTAGGGGGGAGAACCAAGCCAAGAATCCAAACCGGGTTTTGGAGCAATTGGCTGGAAATTTTGGTGCAAGTTGGTGACCGGACTTCAAGGGAAAGAAGGCTGGAAATTTCGGACCCTTTTAGCTAAGCAAGACCAGCGGCTGTTGGTTAGGAAAAAGGGAGGAAACCGAGCCCACCTTGAGCCAAGAAAGTGAGGTAAAACCTAACCGATTCAAGCTTTCATTTAAATTTCGTGTGGAGAAATTTAAATGTATTTAAGCTATGGTTTGTAAGGGTATAAGCCCACTTTTAAGTTCTGCCCTAGCTTGTTAATTATGAGCTTATGCTTGATTTGTTTAAGTTTAAGGTTTGGTGGTTCAATTATGTGCATGCTAGGTGTTTGCTAGAATGCCTAGGGTTTATGCATGATTATGAATGACGTTCAATTTGGTTACATGTTGAAATCTGAACGTTAGAAACGTGATGCATGTCTGATTTAGGCTCCCGCTGAGTTCGGTTGAGGTAGGGTGAACGTTTTAGGACGTAAACGAAATTTTAAACCGAAAACTGCCAACTCGGGTAGAAATTGGCCAGTTTCGGGAAAAACAGTTTTTGAGGCTTCTAGAGGCCGAATCAGGGGAAACTCAAAACATGAAAGTTTTTAAGTAGAGTTTTTCCTAGAGGACAGCATGGACATTTTTGTAAAATGAGGCTCCAATGGCCTCGGTTTTTACCAAAACCCGTGCCTGAAGTGCTCAGGACCCGTGCACGGCCAGGACTAGTTCCAAAGGGTTTTTGATCACGAAAACGCCAGAACTGGGTTTTACCCAAAACATGAAAGTTGTAGAGTTTTTCAATGTTTACAACTTTCGTGAAGACAAGTTTTACAAATTCAGTCTGGATTTTAAGATGAAAATGGATTTCGGAAAACTGTACAGGAATTAGGGGAATCCTGTACAGGATTTACAAAGTTGACACAGAAAATGCATATTTTTGCAGTTTCACTGCAAATGGACATTGTGAAACTGTTCCAAAGGCAGTTTTCAATAGTCAATAATTTTATAAGTCTCATTTGAAGATTTTCAGTTTTTAAAGTCAAACAAAAAGATTGTTTTGAAGATAATTTACCCAAGTTTCCAAAGAGATGGAAAATGGGTTTTTAAACCAAACTGGGTAAATAAAATGACTACGGGTAATAACAGGAAATAATATTCGAATTACTAGGCCAAAGCCTAGAGCTCAAGTTTAACCCAGATAGGGTTAACTTTTGATGATCAAGAGTTTAATTATGATTAACCTTAAGGGTTAGTCAAGATAACCCTAAAGGATATCATAAGTAATAAATTGGGCTATGATATAGGATTATTTGAGGTAACCCAATGATTATGGACAAGAATAAAGCCCAAGGTTAGGAATGAAACCTAACCCTAACAGTATGCATAAAGGTTTAACACATGAGGTTATCCAACGTAACCTCTTAAAGAATTTATTCATAGGGTTACTATTTGTAACCCAATAAGACGTCTAGTATTTGAGACCTACATTTAGGATTACGTATGCATGTTGGTTAGTTTATCAACATTCCGCCATACTAATTAGAACCTCACCTATGTCCTTAAATGAGCAGGAGGGAACCTACAGCTGTACTCTGAGAGGAAGCAGCTTAACGTAGGACATAGCTAGAGAGGTAAGTACAACTCCACCTGCAGCATGAACAAAATGTTTTTGTTACATGTTATGTTTTTACGAAATCATGTATTGATTTACATGATTTACCTAAGTTATGTTATGAAAAGCGGTGTCATGATAAGTTAAGTATGTTATGACAAGTATAAGTATGATATGATGAGTTACGTTATGATAAGGTTACGTCATGTATGTCATGTTATGATAAGTTATGTCATGATAAGTTTATGTATGTCAAGTTATGTTATGTTATGACATGGTAATTTATGTTAGAATGTATTATGTTTGTGACATCATGAAGCATGTTCACCATTATTAAATCACATGGTAAGAATAAGTTAAGTTAGGAGTTAAAGACCCGCTAATGTTATTGTGTCGTACCGACTTGCCACAAGGGCGGGTTTAAACGGTTAAGTCAATGGTTTGAATTGGATTGGACTGCCTACCCTAATCACTCTATGCAAACAATTAGTTTCATAGTTTGACTTGGTTTGGATTGGCCGCCTCCAACCACTCCATGGATGAGTACTACGGTACGAGCATGTATGACATATAAGGGTTTATAACCAAGATATTGAAAACATAGTAGCTTTGAAAAAGAACATAATCGGTTCACGCATTTTATATGTTAAAAATGTTTTTGTGGATTGATATTGTACTTACTGGGCAATTAGCTCATTACTTACGTTCATGCTGTAGGTAAGCAACCTAACGGCAGTACTTGATGCAAAACTGTGAAGAGTTGGTGCTGCGGACTGTGAAATGTGGGATGGACACCGCCACGGGTTTGGAAAATATGTTTTTATAAAATACGTTTGTAAAATGTGTTTTGTTATGTTTAAGAAAAGTTTCAAGTATGTATGGCAAGCAAGTTGCCTCGTGTTGTACCGATCCGCGCTAAGTCGGGTCTGGTCCACGATATTAGTACTCGTGTGAGTACATATGAATATGCATGATGATAAGTTAAGTTTAAGTTTGAAAGTAAAATAGTTTTTAAAATCAAGTTTAAAGTTTGAAGAAAAGAAAAGAATAAAAGAAAAATTTATTCTGAAATTTTCTATAAGGTTAAGTATTTAAGATTGAGTTTTAATTTAAGTATGTAAGTAAGGTGACGACCCGGCGAAGGAAGTCGGGGCGTTACAAGTTTGGTATCAGAGCAAGTTTCCTGCCATCCAGTTTCACAGTTCTGCCGCCAGCGCCACAGTTTTGTAAGTTTGTTTTCTTACTCTGTTTTATGTATAGTAATTATGTGAGGTTATAATATTTTATGATTAAGATATAAACCTGGTGTCAAGCCCGGGTTCGACTGGAGAGGATCGCAAGGCTTCATTGACATTCTGAGGAATGGAGGAAGAGCTATGCATCTTCGATAGGACCCAAAAAGTGATTACACGATATGGAGACTTTCTTCAGATTTCGTCATGTTGGACGCACCTTCAAGATATGATTGCCAGCCGACGCCTAGTCAAGGAGGCTCGTGCAAGGTGCCTTAGCATAGGGTACCTCGAGAGGAGAATTCCTAAATTTTATGAAATTTGGGACCGCCTATGCATAATCGCGATCCAGGAATGTACTAGGATATGTATATGAAACGATACGTCAACTATGTTGCAACTTGGCGTGCTTATCCAGATGAGTCCAGAGGCTATGATTGCCAGTAGATCAGAGTTGCGCAGCGGAAGCGTGGAAGATAAGTTAAGCCTACGATATGATATGATAAGATTGTGATGATTCGAATCTCTAGTATGATAAGCTGATAAGTTACGATGTTATGATGATTGATATGTTAAGATATGAATGGAAGATA
>CM046361.1:2765001-2802547 GCA_025413025.1 Ficus hispida
AGAACCCCCTCATTTTATGTATGACGACCGAATCCTTGAGGAGGAAATTCCAAGATAGGGGCTGTCATTAAAAGCAAAGGTTCCAAGTTAAGAGCCATAGGCCAAATCCTTGAGGAAGTAAATTCCAAGATGGGGGCCATAGGCCGAATCCTTGAGGGATGAGTTTCAAGAAATGAACGAATTCCAAGAAAGGGGTCACTATGAAGAGTAAAGGGTTCTGATAATATAAAATCAAGTTTCAAGAAAGGAACTATTTTCAAAAAGTGTTCTAAATGTATGATATGATATGTTTTCCAAGTGTGGAAAATTATGAAATACGAGAAACTTTTCAAATATGAAAAAGTTATATGATAAGATATGTATTTTTTTTCAAACATGACAAGTTATATAATATACTTGCTCAGTTTTACGTAAAAAGTTCTTGTGATACGATATGAAGGGACAGTATGTATGAAAGTATGTTAGTATGTATGAAAGTAAGAAAGTAAGATAGTATGCAAGTATGTATGTATGTACGCAAGTATGAATGTATGTAAGTATGATAAGATATGAAGGAAGATTATGGTTCTATATAAGAGACATGATCCCATTAAAGGATTAAAATGGGAACTTGATCAAACCAGTATGTATTGGTGATGAAATTAAGAAAAGTTATTTAGAAGTAACTGAATTTTCGAGGACGAAAATTTTTTAAGGAGGGTAGATTGTAATACCTGATTTTTCATCAATACGATTCTTTGTATAGAACTTACATTGAACCGTAAATGCATTTATGGAAAAAAAAACCCAGTTAAGGGTTTTTAATTATGTTTTGTGAGTTTTATGGTTATATAAGACTCAAACAGGATTAATTAATTAAGAAAACAACCTTTTAAGTCAAAAGGAACAATATGGCAAAATTTCTTGAAAAGTCAAACTTTGACCGAGAAACGTCACGGTTGACCAAAAAGTCAACTGTTGACCAAGAAAGTCAAAATTTGACAAAAAGGTCACTAATCGACAAGAAAATCGATGGTTGATCCAAAAAGTTCAAGAAATGATGCTACGAGTCTGTACGATTTATTAAGAAACCGTATGGAAATTGTACCGGACGAAAACCGGTTTTTCAGATAATAAGAAATGTTTAAGACTTAAGAACCACCCTAGAAAATCAAGCACAATGAGTTCAAGTATAGGGCAAAAGGGTTTTGAAAAATAAGGAAAATTTCACACAGTCTATTTTTATACGGATGAATTTTGGACTGCAGTTCGGTAAACCGATACTGAGTTTAAGTAAATCCAGTATTGGAAATACCTAAGTTAACTTAAAAATGGACTGTACAATAATTAAAAAGCCAAACAAGCCTAAGCCTAGCTTACCTCACATACCTTTTCCTTTATGACATCATTTTTCCATTTAAGAAAAATTGGAAAGTATTTTGGAAGATAAGCTTCCTTGGTGGCCGGCCACATACCCCCCCCCCCCTAATGTGTGATTTCTTGCTTTTCATGGGGCCAAAATCCAATTTCCCAAAAGTTCCCAACCTCTATAAATAGGGGTGGGCATTGTTCACAATTCAAGAATGTTAGCTAAACTTTGGCCAATTTTCTACTCACCAAAACCGGATTTGAGTGAAAGAGAAAGGCAAGAAAATTTGCAAAACCAAGAGTGTGTAGGGCTTAGTGATGGTCGGATTCAAGTAGGAAACCAAGCAAAAAGTTGGAGAAAATTTTGGAACCCAAATCCTTAGCCAAGGCCGGTTGTAGGGGGGAGAACCAAGCCAAGAATCCAAACCGGGTTTTGGAGCAATTGGCTGGAAATTTTGGTGCAAGTTGGTGACCGGACTTCAAGGGAAAGAAGGCTGGAAATTTCGGACCCTTTTAGCCAAGCAAGACCAGTGGCTGTTGGTTAGGAAAAAGGGAGGAAACCGAGCCCACCTTGAGCCAAGAAAGTGAGGTAAAAACCTAACCGATTCAAGCTTTCATTTAAATTTCGTGTGGAGAAATTTAAATGTATTTAAGCTATGGTTTGTAAGGGTATAAGCCCACTTTTAAGTTCTGCCCTAGCTTGTTAATTATGAGCTTATGCTTGATTTGTTTAAGTTTAAGGTTTGGTGGTTCAATTATGTGCATGCTAGGTGTTTGCTAGAATGCCTAGGGTTTATGCATGATTATGAATGACGTTCAATTTGGTTACATGTTGAAATCTGAACGTTAGAAACGTGATGCATGTCTGATTTAGGCTCCCGCTGAGTTCGGTTGAGGTAGGGTGAACGTTTTAGGACGTAAACGAAATTTTAAACCGAAAACTGTCAACTCGGGTAGAAATTGGCCAGTTTCGGGAAAAACAGTTTTTGAGGCTTCTAGAGGCCGAATCAGGGGAAACTCAAAACATGAAAGTTTTTAAGTAGAGTTTTTCCTAGAGGACAGCGTGGACAGTTTTGTAAAATGAGGCTCCAATGGCCTCGGTTTTTACCAAAACCCGTGCCTGAAGTGCTCAGGACCCGTGCACGGCCAGGACTAGTTCCAAAGGGTTTTTGATCACGAAAACGCCAGAACTGGGTTTTACCCAAAACATGAAAGTTGTAGAGTTTTTCAATGTTTACAACTTTCGTGAAGACAAGTTTTACAAATTCAGTCTGGATTTTAAGATGAAAATGGATTTCGGAAAACTGTACAGGAATTAGGGGAATCCTGTACAGGATTTACAAAGTTGACACAGAAAATGCATATTTTTGCAGTTTCACTGCAAATGGACATTGTGAAACTGTTCCAAAGGCAGTTTCCAATAGTCAATAATTTTATAAGTCTCATTTGAAGATTTTCAGTTTTTAAAGTCAAACAAAAAGATTGTTTTGAAGATAATTTACCCAAGTTTCCAAAGAGATGGAAAATGGGTTTTTAAACCAAACTGGGTAAATAAAATGACTACGGGTAATAACAGGAAATAATATTCGAATTACTAGGCCAAAGCCTAGAGCTCAAGTTTAACCCAGATAGGGTTAACTTTTGATGATCAAGAGTTTAATTATGATTAACCTTAAGGGTTAGTCAAGATAACCCTAAAGGATATCATAAGTAATAAATTGGGCTATGATATAGGATTATTTGAGGTAACCCAATGATTATGGACAAGAATAAAGCCCAAGGTTAGGAATGAAACCTAACCCTAACAGTATGCATAAAGGTTTAACACATGAGGTTATCCAACGTAACCTCTTAAAGAATTTATTCATAGGGTTACTATTTGTAACCCAATAAGACGTCTAGTATTTGAGACCTACATTTAGGATTACGTATGCATGTTGGTTAGTTTATCAACATTCCGCCATACTAATTAGAACCTCACCTATGTCCTTAAATGAGCAGGAGGGAACCTACAGCTGTACTCTGAGAGGAAGCAGCATAACGTAGGACATAGCTAGAGAGGTAAGTACAACTCCACCTGCAGCATGAACAAAATGTTTTTGTTACATGTTATGTTTTTACGAAATCATGTATTGATTTACATGATTTACCTAAGTTATGTTATGAAAAGCGGTGTCATGATAAGTTAAGTATGTTATGACAAGTATAAGTATGATATGATGAGTTACGTTATGATAAGGTTACGTCATGTATGTCATGTTATGATAAGTTATGTCATGATAAGTTTATGTATGTCAAGTTATGTTATGTTATGACATGGTAATTTATGTTAGAATGTATTATGTTTGTGACATCATGAAGCATGTTCACCATTATTAAATCACATGGTAAGAATAAGTTAAGTTAGGAGTTAAAGACCCGCTAATGTTATTGTGTCGTACCGACTTGCCACAAGGGCGGGTTTAAACGGTTAAGTCAATGGTTTGAATTGGATTGGACTGCCTACCCTAATCACTCTATGCAAACAATTAGTTTCATAGTTTGACTTGGTTTGGATTGGCCGCCTCCAACCACTCCATGGATGAGTACTACGGTACGAGCATGTATGACATATAAGGGTTTATAACCAAGATATTGAAAACATAGTAGCTTTGAAAAAGAACATAATCGGTTCACGCATTTTATATGTTAAAAATGTTTTTGTGGATTGAATATTGTACTTACTGGGCAATTAGCTCATTACTTACGTTCATGCTGTAGGTAAGCAACCTAACGGCAGTACTTGATGCAAAACTGTGAAGAGTTGGTGCTGCGGACTGTGAAATGTGGGATGGACACCGCCACGGGTTTGGAAAATATGTTTTTATAAAATACGTTTGTAAAATATGTTTTGTTATGTTTAAGAAAAGTTTCAAGTATGTATGGCAAGCAAGTTGCCTCGTGTTGTACCGATCCGCGCTAAGTCGGGTCTGGTCCACGATATTAGTACTCGTGTGAGTATATATGAATATGCATGATGATAAGTTAAGTTTAAGTTTGAAAGTAAAATAGTTTTTAAAATCAAGTTTAAAGTTTGAAGAAAAGAAAAGAATAAAAGAAAAATTTATTCTGAAATTTTCTATAAGGTTAAGTATTTAAGATTGAGTTTTAATTTAAGTATGTAAGTAAGGTGACGACCCGGCGAAGGAAGTCGGGGCGTTACAGTTTTAAACAAAACCCATGGCCTCCATTGGTGATCCATATGTGAAAGCATGGTGACGTCTCGCGTCAGTTCTGCCCTGACCACACCCCTTGGGGTTTACCGCTGCCGGTATACTAGGTTAGATCTCCTATGTTGGAAAACGTGTTTGAGCTTGTTCTATTTGGGACCATCTCTCGATGGCTCAAATAGCACATCATGGATCAAATTTTATAAACAATGGTTATACATTCAAGACTAATTTAATTATTAATCTTCCCTATAAGCTCTGTTAATTAATTTGGTGGCCAAATAAATGGTTATTAATATATGTTTTAACCTTGGAAGATTTAAGGCAACATATATTAATTGGACGGGGTCTACGTTTTCTGTTATTTGTTTTGTGATCTCCCCTCGGTGGCTTAGAACATTAGATGTTAAAAATTACCATTGTAATGCTACATGTTTTTTTTCTAAGTTTTTCATGTAAGAATATATTTATATTATATTTGCTAAGTCTTTTCTTTATATTTGCTTATGCATTGATATGATGATCATATATATTTATTTTCAGTTCAAAATGTCACCGACACCTCTGATTTCTATTCCTACTGAAAACAAATTAAATGACGATAATTTTAAAGACTGGAAAAGAAACTTGCTAATAGTTCTTAGCTGTAAGAGACATAAGTTTGTACTGGACGAACCTTGCCCACCCGAGCAACTTCTTGATGCACCTCTTGAAGAGGTCCTTATCATGTTTACTCGTTGGAGAGAATCCAATGAGATATCTCGATGTTACATTTTGGCTAACATGACGAGTCCTTTACAAAAGCAACATGAAACCTATCAAGTTTCTAGGGAGATCATGGATAACTTGGAGGACATGTTCGGAGGTCAAGAAAAATTGGCTCAAAAGTCTGCTATTACAAGTATTCTATACTCTAAGCAAAAGGCAGGTACTCCGGTAAAGAATCATATGCTTATGCTTATGGATTTCTTTGCTGAAGCTGCCGAAAGGATTTTGTTGGACTACAACACTCAAATTGAGATGGTGTTGAAAACTCTTTAAAAGGATTTTATTGACTTAAGGCCGCATATAACCTTAGTAATAAAGAGTTACAACTCACCGAGCTTATGAGGAAATTGCTAGCTTATGAGCTTATGATCAATGATAGGGTATCAGTCTAATCTAAAAAAGAGGTCAACTTAATTGTTGCTACATCTTCTGATCCTTCAGGGAACAAGAAGAGGAAGCAAAAGCAAAAGAAGCAAGGGGCTTCTAGCTCTTCCATTACTCATGTTTCTGACTGGAAGAAGAAAAAGAACAAGAAGTATAATGACCTAAGAAGTCCAAATGCTTCCATAGTGGCAATGTTGGTCACTTTAAGAATACTTGTAAGGAATTCCTATCCACCAAGGTTAAGGAAGGTAAGGATCTTCTTTACTTAGAAGCTTATTTGGTGCAAGAGTCAAAAGATACTTGGGTCATTGATTCGGGAGCTACTAATCATGTTTGTGTTTTTCTGCAATAGGAGCCTCTCATTGCAAACCGAGGATGGTAGCTTGGTGTTAGTGGAAGTAGTGGGAGATGTGCATCTTGGCTTTGATGAATTTAGGTTTACTTTATTGAAAGACTATTTTTATGTTCCTAATTTTTAGAGGAACCTGATTTCGGTTGCTTGTTTAATTAAAGATTCTTATTCACTATTGTTTAATACAATAGTAGTTATTCGCAAAAACAAGTTTTTTATTTGTTCTAGTTGCATAGATAGTAATCTTTATTTTATCAACCTGAGATACACTTATTGCTTGACAATGAATTAATTGATAACTCTAAAAGGTTAAAAAATTTCTCACTCTAACATGGCATATCTTTGGCATTTAAGACTTGGTCATATTAATTAAAAAATGATTCAAAGATTGATGAAAGGTGGTCCTTTGGATACTCTAAAAGAGTATGTCTTCCATAATGTGAATCTTGCCTTGAAGGAAAAATGACTGAGAGGTCTTTTGGTGTTAAGGGTACTAGGGCCAACAATCTCCTAGAGATAGTGCACACCGACATATACGGCCCTATGAATGTCAAGGCACGTGGAGGGTTCGAGTACTATGTCTCACCTTTATAGATGACTAGTCAAGATATGGATATGTATACCTAATACACCGTAAGAGTGAAACCTTTGATAAATTCAAAGAGTATCGTGCGAGGGTGGAGAAGCAATTGGGTAAATTCATAAAGACATTTTGATCCGATCAAAATGGTGAATATTTCCTCGATGAATTTCTAGGATATTTTGTAGAGAATGAGATTTTATCCTAATTGACTGTATTGGGAACTCCACAATAGAATGGTGTAGCTAAGAGGAGAAATATAACCTTGTTAGATATGGTACGATCCATGTTGAGTTATTTAATGTAACCATTATCTTTTTGGGGATATGCACTATAAATGGCTTTCTATATTATAAACCAAGTTACAACTAAATCAATTCCTAAGATTTCGTACGAGTTGTGGCATGGCAAGAAGCCGTTCCTTGGTCATAAGAGAATATGTGGTTGCCCCACACATGTATTGGATAGGGATGCAAAAAAGTTGGAACCACATTCAGAATTAGGTATGTTTGTAGGGTATCCTAAAGGAACTAATGGAGGTCTATTTTATAACCCAAAGGAACAAAAAGTAATTTTTTGAACCAATGTGACTTTCCTTGAGGAAAGTTACATGAATGACTTTAAGCCTCAAAGTAAAGTAGTGCTTAAGGAATTATCAGGTGATAAAATTGCTCCACAAGCTTCGGTTTTGACCTTAGTCCAAGTTCTAATGAAAGACCTAAAAATGATGAACAATATAGGAGGAGAGTTTTTAGGAAACCAAGTTTCTTCATTTATGATGCTGAAGTTTACCAAGCTGAAGCTTATGAACATAATGATAACCCTATTACCTATAGTAAAGCTGTGAATGATATTGATGCTAAGCTTTGGAAACAGGTCATGAATAACGAGATCTGGCAAGGACGTCAGGATGACATTCGTGAATGGCTATTTTGATGAGAGTATCTATATGGCACAACCTGACGGGTTCATGGTGAAAGTCCAAGAAAAGAAAGTTTGCAAGTTGCTTAGATCCATTTATGGATTAAAACAAGCATCTCGCTCACAGAACTAAGTATTTGGTCAAGCGATCAATACCTTTCGTTTTGAGCAGAACGTTGATGAACCTTGTGTTTATAAATGTATAAAGGATGACAATGTGGTCTTTTTGGTTCTCTATATTGATGATATAGTACTCATTGGGAATGATGTAAGAAACTTATCATTAGTCAAACTTTGGCTGTCTCAATAGTTTAACATGAAGGACTTGGGAGAAGCTAATTATGTTCTAGGAATTCGTCACTTTGGAGATCGAAGGAACAAAATGATAGCTTTATCCCAATCTTCATACATAGATAAAATAATTCAAAAGTTTGTAATGCAAGAGGCAGAGAAAGATACTCAACCTTCTATTGTTGATTTGACTCTTTCGTTGGATGACTGTCCCAAGATATCGGAAGAAAGAGAGCATATGAATAAGGTCCCTTATGCATCAGTTTTGGGTGGTCTCATGCACACTATGCTTTGCACTCGCCCATATATTTGTTATGCAGTGGGTATTATGAATCGATATCAGTCGAACCCCAATACCAAGCATTGACAAGCCGTTATGCATATACTCAAGTATCTTGAGAGAACAAGGAACTATACGCTGGTATATTTTGGAGGAAACCAAACAACCATAGGATATTCGGATTTCGACTTCCAAACTTGTAAGGATTTGAGGAAATCAACTTTAGGATCTATGTTCTTACTTGGAGAGGTGTCATTCTGTGGATAAGTATGAAACAAGGTTGTGTTACTAACTTTATGATGGAAGTGGAGTATGTAGTTGCGACTGAGGCTTATAAAGAGATGGTTTGGCTCTGCAAGTTCTTTGAAGACGTTAAAGTCATTCCAGGTAGTGACAAGGCTATTACACTTTATTGTGATAACAGTGCGGCTGTTGCCAACACAAAGGAATCGAGGCATCATAAAATGACCAAACACATAGATTGGAAATACCATATAATTAGAGAGTATGTAGAGGAGACGCTCATGGATGTATGGAAGATCATGTCCGAGGATAACATTGCTGATCCCTTTACTAAGACTTTGATAGCTAGAAGCTTTAAAAGGCACATAGAGGCGATAGGGATACGAGACATGACAAATTTACTAGCTTAGGTCAAGTGGGAAATTGTTGGAAATGCTCTAAGAGTGAAAGACATTTTAGTTGTATTTCATTTATTTTAAACTGATTAATAATATAGTTGAGGTTTTTTCATTACATATTTGCTAAATTATCTTCATCTAGATTTACATGTTAAAAGTAAATATAAGCAAATATGACTCATTGACTCCTTGGTGTTTAAACGGTTAGAATGTTGTATGTAATTGATTTTTGTATGCGATAAGATAACATTTTAAAATAAGTAGTCTAAGTCTATAGTCTGTAGTCTTTGATATTAAAGTGAGTATATAACTCATATGAAGATTACTATATTGTCTAAAGCTAATTGGAGAAATTGCTTGTCTTGACCATGTAGAGTGAGCTGACTACCAAGTAGAGAAATAAATATATTGCCTAGTGGTGTTGTTATATTGGACTAGATTAAAGTATAATTAATCTATAAACCGCTTGATTTGATTAATTCACTTTTGACGTTCATTATATAATAACCTTAATCCTGAGCAATTAAATGACTTTATGTTTAAGAATTGTGTATTTTGATGTTCCAAAGGCTAAAGCGACTTGGAGTAGTAAGCTATTAGACCGGTTTGTGGGGTATATGACTTATGTCCAATGTGAGCTTTACTTATAGATATGGAAACATAGCTCCCATAGAGAGTAAAAGTTATCCTCTTTGATGACATTGTATATGATGTGAAAATGGACGCGGGCTCGGGTAGTTTGCTAGGCAAATGACTAATTATTCACTTTGAGTAAATAATCATTGTACTATTGGATGTAGAATAGATCGTTAAGACAGTGTGATCAAAAGATCAAACAGACTTTGACTTTTCGTTGATCATGGATATCATATGAGGGTATTGCATATATGACAATGCCATTGGACTACGGCTACACACTGGCTTACATAATATGGTATATAATTGAGAGTGCAATTTCAGGTTTATAGTGGTATGACTCTGAAACTAATAATTGTATAATTAATTTATTTGGTATAGAATGATTAATTACACAGATTATTGGAGCCCATATTATATATATGTTCAATTGGTCCCTTTACTAGCTCAATATAATTCCATAATGGATAGTAATCAATTGGGATATTCAATATAGCTTTAATTCTTGGAATTAGTGAAGAGAAAAATCCGAAACATCTCCCATAAGGTATAGGCGCTTTTTCTGCTAAGGGTAGAATGAGAATTTTATTTTATTTTATTAATTAGATAAATATTTAGCTGAAGATAAGATTTGAAATTTGAATTAATTATATTTATCTTTTGTGATAAATATGATATTAGTTTAAATTAAGAGATATGGATAAATTAATTATTTGGATAATTAATTGAAATATCTTGATAATCTGATTTAAATTAAATATTATAATTATCCTATTTGGATTTGAAATTAAAACAAAATATTATCTTAGTCTACCTTGTATAGGTGTTTTTTATGAGGATAATGGAAGGAAAATATTTTCTCCTTATTAATTTTATTTGGATAATTAATTAAATTTAAATAAAGTTGGCATGATTTTATTTTGAATTGGAACACTATCTATAGAGATAAAATCATAAGATAATTAGAGATAAAAATTAGAATCAGATTTTGAATCTCCTATTATAGTAATAATAAGCTGCAAGAGTTTTGGGAGGCTGGAAGGAGAAAGCCGCACATAAATACCAATCGAGAGACCAAGTGCCCACACACTCTACCGTCCAGGAATTGGTAAATAGTAAAGAAGGCTAGTTAATTGAAGCTCTTTTTTATCACATTTGCTGGCATTCTTATTGTCTTTTCTCAAGGTACATAGATTGTAGAATAATTTATTATATATGGCAATATGAGTTAGTACGAACTTAAAAAAGATTTTTTAAAATGTCGCTCCATAAGTTACCCCTTTTTCCTACATTATTATCAACAGATAAATTCTTGGACTATTAGCTCAAGATAATAGTATTTTTCTTTGTCTTCGACTAGCACATTTCCCAAGGTCCTCTGCTGCTAAAAGGTTAAATCTGTCACAAAATTTACCTACTAAGTTTTTGGACTGAAAAAGGTATGCAGTCCATATCTTATCTTTAGTAAAACTTGGCCTCCAAGTTTTTGTACTAATAAAGTAACTCAGTAAAGATATAATATGTTATCAAAACTTATCTTCTAAGTTCCCAAATTCAAAAAGGTAATCTGTCTAAATTTGTCTGTTAAAAAGTTAGACAATCTAATTTTCAATTGATTAAAAAGTTGATATCAAATCATTAATGCTGCATTTTTATACACTGAAAAATCTTAAATGGGATAACCTTAAAACTATTAATTCCAATACTGTTAAAATATTGGAATATTATATTTGATGATTTGATAACTTATCTGCACTCATATTAATTTATCACTTTTTACTTTTCATACTTCTTGAATAATTTTAAGTGATAATAGGTGACGAATTTAATAATTGTCACATCATGAAACTTTATACTATATCCTAAATAATACGGTTACTTTATTTTATTTTTCTTAAAATATAGTAAGACATTAAATTGTCATAAAATATATCTCATAAAACTTTTAACCATATTTTTGTGACAGAGAATTTAACTGTCACATCATAAAATTTATTCGATAGCTTTAACTTAAGAAATTTTGATGAATTACCTTATTAATTCATAATAATTCCTTATAAAAATTTTGGGTATTACATTATTTTTGCCGCTTGATTGAACGAACAAGTGGGCATTCCTATTAAGGGATTGATTTACTCATTTAATTGTTGATGTCTTTGTTTGGACTCTCAACACATGAGAAAAATAAAAAGTATAAATGATAACATTTCTCTATTTGAGTTTCTAACGACAAAAAGTCTATCAACCAAAAGTCTATTTCTACCTTGATATAAATCCCATTTTTAAAGTAAGGTAGATTATCCAACAATTTCGTCTTGAATTTTAAATATTCCCAATATTGAAAATCAAGATCATTAATACAAAATTAGAAATATATTGTATTGATATTATATCCTGTACCGAATGATATCCGGCAATGTGAATATCAATGACTGTGAATGTGAATTTCAGTTAATAGGAATATAAATTCATACAAAAGAAAATGTAAAATAAAGGGAATTCACATTCATTTTAACTACATTCTTTTCTGTATGAATTCACATTTATAGTAATTAAAGTTCACATTCACAGTAACTAAAGTTTATATTACCGGATATCATACGATACCGAATATAAAACTTAGTATTATATTATATTTTGAATATATATAACATGTATATATATATATATATATATATTCATGCGCCGAGGAAGGAACAGGAAACCACGTTTCCTAATTTCCTTTATATATATTTTATAAATATTTAATTTAAAATCTAATTTTAAAAATAAATATTTGTAACTTCAAAATAGGTAGCTAACAAATCATGTATGAACCCCAACGGGTCCCATCACTAGCAGTAGGCGCAGACAAAATTGGTCCTACTCACTGTGTCAGTCAATTTTTATATTTGAATAATCTATATTATTTAAATAACAAAATTAATTTCTAGTTAATTATTTGGATAATAAACAAATATTTGTGATTATAAAATAAAAAAGTAGACATTCTATTTTATATTTATATTACATAATTCGTGAGTATAAATTCAACCAATTAAATATAGTTGATTAGTTGTAGAATGAAGATGGTGTAGGAAACAACGGACCTGCAATTTCAAGCTTAAATAATTAATCAAACAATTTAATTAATTTATTAACTTTATTAATTTCAAAGTTACTCCATTAATAATTTAGAATTGCACTATTAAAATTATAAATATAAATTACTTAAAAAATAGAATCATCTGTCTGATGTAGCTATTACATATAAATTGATCCTCTATAAATAATTCATAATTAAAGTTAGGTAAAATTCGTTAACCTCTCTAATTATACCTTTGTTATTGAATACCGTTGATTATCTAATGAATGATAAATTCATGAATTAATCATAAATTGAGCGTTCATACCATTCAAGTCCAAATCAATACACAAGGGGATTATTTATCTACTTCGTTAAAAAGGAATGGATTGTATCTTATTATATTTACATTCCCGACTATTTACTTCATCATATCTCTAAAATACAAAGGATAAGATTAGATACTTCAAATCCATATTCAGTAAATCAAAATTTATGATTTTATAAATAGGAGCCTGCTAATAACTTAATATTAATATCATTCTATATATGACGATCAGTTGATATTATTAGAATATGCTATACTTAACGGAAATTATCAGCAAGTCATATCACGTCATGTCTCGTGTCCTACATAATCACATTATGTATAATGTACTCATTAAATGTCTCTTTACATTAACGGTTCGGCTAAGACCGTTCCATTCTTATTGTTAATGTCATGCACTATTAATGATCAATTAAAAATACCACACTTTAATTATTTAATAAATTAAATAATTGATTAATTATTACGGACCATTTTAGATTATATCCTAAAATATTATCCTCTTGTATATGAGTCTTATACATAATATTTAAGATCATATAAATAATTATTATATTATATAATACTTATTAAGTATCAAATATAGATGCATAAAAAAAATATAATGAAAAAAACATTTGTTTATCTAAATGACAATAAAGTTGTAACATTATATGCTTTATGGGCTTGAATCCCAATAATAATTGATTTCATGGTTATAACTTCTATATTTTGATATTCCAAATGCTAAAGCGTCTCGAAGTAGTAAGTTTATAGACCGGATCATTGGGTACATAACTTATATTCGATGAGAGCTTTTATTTATTGATATGGAATCATTGCTCTATTAAAAAAGTTAAGGATATTCTCTTAAAGACATTATACGGGAATTGGAAAATATACAAAACCTTGGCCATTTGTTCAACAAATGATTTATTATTCATTTTGGTATTATAATCATTTTCCTATAATATCTATAATGGATCTTTAAGATAAAATGATCAAGAAGGTAAAACGAATCTTAGCCTTAAATTGACCATGAGTATCATATGAGGGTATGGTATATTTGACAAGGTTAGGGACTAAGGGTATTTATAAGCTTATGTAATACGGTATATAATCATGAGTGTAGTTTCAGATTTATAGTGGTGTGACTCTAAAACTAATAATTATGTGATTAGTTGATTTGGTATAGGATATTTAGCCACATAGTTTATTGGAGCCTGAATTATATATATTTAATTGGTCCATTTACTGTTTCAATATAATTCAACTAACAGATGGTAATTCAAATTACTAATGCAGTTTAAATTCTCATTGATGTTGTGATGACATGCCCAGCATAGTCACTGGCATGACAATATGTATGTACAACTAGTGAGAGAATAGATTTTATTTTATTTATTTGTGATAAATATCTAGTTGGATAATTATTTATATGGTAAATAATTATTGTAATATTTTTTTTATGATTAATGTTTTAAAGTAATGGTATTTATCTTTTTTGATAAATATAGAGTTTAATTTAAATTAATTATTTGGATAATTATTTTAAATATTTTGAAGATGCTTGGATTTACGATCAAATTCTAATTCAAGTTAGATCACATAAAAATCAACAAATTAAAATTATTAGGGTCCTTCTACATTGCAGATGAGAATCATAAACAATCATAACAGAAAACGTAAATAAGAAAGTAATAATAAGAAAGCAGTAAAAGATAGCAACACCAAATTTAGAGAGGTTCGCCAGAATCATGCTACGTCCTCTGAGACTAGAGTTTCACTATGTATAAACTTTGAGTACAAGGTTACAATTTCTGGGAATACTTCAATAGAGCTTCAGTAAGTAAAAGGGAAGAAAATCCTCAAATGTGAATGGTCTATTTATAGAGGAAAAATCATCGGTCTGAGTTTTTAGGATAGTAGTGAGCGGTTCCCTACTACCATGAGTAATTCAAAATGTGTGCAAGAACGCGGGCTACGATGGATCGTGGGCATGGTGGTTATGGAAGTCGATCTTCCATAATTTATTATTTGCTCAATGTGAGCATTAAACGATGAATCGAGCACCATTTGTAATAGACAGTAATTGGGCACGCATCGGACAATCAAACGTCATCATTCATTGTTCATCATGTTGAGCTAGATGTCGAACTTATCAAAACAGTTAGTAATTTATGGGCTTTAGGAGGCTAATGAGACCAAGATCGAGTAATTGATGGGCTACAATTCAATATTCGTAGGTCCCTCATGTGGAGTATTGAGAGTAGGATGTTGGATAATCGAACTTCAACGTTTGTATATTCATCAAACAAAGTCAATTGTTGAGTCAAACATAACACATGCTAAGTGGCTGATAGAAACATACCGAGTGCTCGATGGACCACGGTTCGATGTTTGTCGATCCTGTCATGTAATGATGAAGAATTGGACGTTAGTCGAGCCCAAGTGTGGTTTGCATATGGGCTAATGAATGCATAGTGAATGATCAATGGACCAAGGTTTGACATCCGTCTAATATGGTCCGTGTCAAGGAAGAAATTAATTGACTCACTCGGGAACATAGAACCCATGTCGAATGATTGATGAATCATACTTTGACATTTGTCATACCATTAGATAATGGAGTCAACGAACTCACTAAACCCAAGTTGAATGGTCAATGAACCACAGTTCGATGCTCATTGCCCGTTGATTCGCTGGTCATCATGATCTGGGTATTACATAATAGGGAGATAAAGTCTGTCCCCAACATATCTAGATAATATTATTTTAATAAATAAAGTTGACTAAATATAGATAATATCAAAAAGAGATTTGGTTTCAAATATTATATTATTTAATCTCCTTTATGTAGGCATTTTTTAGAAAGGATGTGTAAGAGATTTTTTTTCTCCTTTATGATTTTATTTATGGATAATTATTACATAATTATTTTATTCAAACAAAGTTATCATTATTTTATTTGAATTAAAATTTGAATTTATGGAATATTATCTAGATAAATAAAATCTCAAATTTCAAGATTATTGATGAAGATGACAGAGAAAAATCTTCTCAAGGAGTCATACTCAAATTCAAATATCATCTTGTTATTTTCCTATAAATAAAAGGTTCCTCTTCTAATTTTGTGTAAACCATAGACTTTAAAGAGAGTTGTTTTTCATACTCCCATAAGTGATAATAAGTTCTTGAGCTCTAGGCAGTTGGAAGGAGAATTTAAGTCCACATGTATGATTGAAAAAAAAAGTTAAGAGTACTCACACATTCCACCATCTGGGAATTAAAGTATAGTGAAAAAGACTAGTTAATTTAAGCTATTCTATACTGGAGATTCTTGATTTAAAAGGTATGTAAATTAAAAATAATTCATTGTATATAGTATCATGAGTTTGTTCGAAGATAGACACACTCAAACTCAATTTGAGTTTGGTAGACACACTCAAACTCAATTTTTCAACTCAATTTTTGTCTTCTTCTAAAAAGTTTTTTGTCTTTTCTAAAAAAGTCAATAAAAATTACTATTCAAACTTAAAAATCTCAACTCAACTCAAACTGAACTCATTCACCAAACACCATAAAAATCTTTTTAAAATTCTGCCGCACAATATTCCTACATTCTCTTAATTTATTTGCTGTCTCAGTCAACCTTTAAAGCTTTAACTTCTCAACCTTGAAGATTTTTTTATTGGTCGGATAGTGCAACAAATTTTTGCTCCACTTGCCTAGTTCTCCCTTTTATGATTCTATCTTTAGCTTCTCTATCTTCACCAAATCTAAAAACAACTCAACTCCTCAATTCCATGTTCTTCTGTACCTAATCCCCGTGGTTTGATTGAATGAACTAATGGGTGTTTCTATTGATGGAAGGATTCTCATACTGAAAATTTTAGTGTCTTTGTTTTCACTCTCAACACATGAAAAAAAAAAACAAGCGGGCAATAGAGAACTTTTTTTTTTTTTTTTTTTTTATGATTTTCATAATCATAAACCCAAAATTCCATATGCGTGTATACATGTAAGAAGGAAACCACCTTTCCACATTTTCAAGTTTCCATGTTTTAGATTTTAAATTTTAAATAACGTTAGTGAATATAAGAAAGTAATGATACTGTTTGGTGGGTGAAAAAAGAAAATTATTGTAACGGGTGTAAAATGTGCTAACAGTAAATAATAATTGATGGTTAAAATGTGTAAAAACTAGACTAGGAGCGATAATAGAGCTCCTAAAATATTTATACTTTATGATTTCGAATATTAAAAATTAGATAATTAGTAATGAATACTTTAATCGTGCTTAACTCATACTACAATACATAAAAGAAAGATACTTCAATAATTCAATCACTTAACCCATAAGGTATCATTCCAGTGTGACTTCTATGCCTAAAAGAAAGGCACGATTATCAATAATTTTTCTTGCCCCTATGAGATTGATTGAACAGAGCTTCTTGCCCTTTTGCAACAATGCCTTTAGTAAACAACCAACGATTTGAATTCAAAATCCCGGGACAACTATACCGATGGTACTTCTCTGATCTGATCGAGAATCATTCTCCAACCTGCTTTTAGTTAGGAATCTCATAATTCCTTACAAATGCATTATATTGGGCTTTTGAGGAGACCATATTTGTCAACAACAACGGGTCTTGTCTCCACGGGGTGGGTCGTGAAACCGCTAAACCAAATTCCGCTTTGTGAGTAGCATCCAGTACCGAATCCAAAAAGAATTCTAACTTCCACATCTCCCTCGAAGACATCTCTCCAATTGACTTCATGAAGCACTGCAGTGAGAAATTGGCCATTCTTTGTTGCTGATGTCATACCAAAGCAATCGACAAAAGGCTTTTTTGCATCATTAGTTTATATTTACCTTGGTTCTCAACCATTCCTCTTTGCAAGGGTTTGGGAACCTACATGGAAGGCCACCCCGAATGACGACCGAATCTTTGTGGGTTTATCCTGGTTGGAAGAAGGTTGTACCTAATATCTTCACTAAGTATGAGATTGCTACCTTTGCCTAGAATGTTAATTTTATACATTCTCATCAGGAAGGGTTATTTTCACTTGGTATACGTTTTGTGCCGATTTTGGGGGACCATGCTCCAACTTGGTGAACTCATGCAATTCCGACATGCCCCCATAGGCTAGAGGCGAATCTGTACACGGTCCATAGGACCAACACCATTTGAAGGTGGGTGGCCCGCCCCATCTAGAATAGTCATGTTTGACTAAGAAATCGGCCATTCTTTGTTGCTGACATCGTACCAAAGCAATCGACGCCGCTGGCATTTCTACTTGTCTTGACATTGTAGGCTCTTAATGACTCACACTTGGGGCTCTTGAATGTCCTACCCCTGAAAGTGGAGAAACCCTATCTTCATCTTCAGTCGCCTGCCTATTTAATCCCTCAATTATGAGTGTCCAATCATTTGGTCCCTAAACTTTTTGAAATTTGCAAATGGTCCTTGAACTTTTGATTTTTGACTGTTTTAGTCCTTACACTAAAATTGATAGAAGATTTCTGATATTTAACATAGAATATCGTATCCCTGTCGCATAATAACCAAAACTTTTAAAGAAATTTTTACATTAAGTTTGAAAGATTATAGTTTTTAAGGGTTTTAAGAAGAATAGGGAGGAAATTTTTATACTTAGTGCAACTATTTTAATACTATTTCATGTTAATGGATTTAGAACATGGTTATATTCACTATATTAAAAAAAAGAAAAAAAAAATCTTTCATCAATTTCTATGACAGGGACCACAGTGGCCAAAAATGAAAAGTTCATGGACTAATTTGTCAAAATCAAAATTTCAGGGATCAAAGTGATATGATATTTATAGTTCAGGAACTAAACACAAAAATTATCTAAATAAATTTGATAATTTTATATTTTGGTCCCTTAATTTTAAGGTTTTTGATATTCAAAAATTGTTTAGAATTGCTTTTCTATTTTTTTTTTTTAAGAATTTGGGACTCTATACATTTTTCACTTTTTAGGGCTTTTAAATTATTTATTTATTTATTTATGATATTTATAGCTAAATAGCCTTTAAAAAAAAAGATATTAAATAAGTGGCCGAAGTATTTTAAAATTAGTTAAAATCAAAATTTTTTAAATGGTTAAAGAATTGTCTTAAATGGCCAATCAGTGATTGACCGCATGTTAATCAGTGATTGACTCACGGTCAATCTTTAATTAACCGTAATGTAAATCACTAATTTTATAGTCAATCACTGATTGACCATTAATCAATCATCAAATTTCACAGTCAATCAATGATTGACTAACGATCAATCAGCGATTGACCAAATATGAAAAATGACAAACGTCTATTTTTCTAAATAAAAAAAGTTAGGCCATCTATTAGATTAAATAACTAAAAAAGGCCATCAAACCTAATTTATTTGGGACTCTATACCTTTTTCACTTTTTATTTTTAAAACAATGTTTAATTTTTTATTTTTTATTTTCTACCTTCTCTGGCCAAATGCACACGTGCCTGTTTTCTCTCTCTGGAGCAAAACCCTAGCTTCATTCATTGGCTTCACCACCACTAAGCTTCATACTGAGAAGAAGTCCAATTTTTGTAGCCTAACTTTTTAGAGCAAAGGAGAAATTTATGTCTTTTTAAAATTTTAAGGAGGTATGTTTCTAGTTTCTCTCTCAATTGACCTTAACTCGAAATTTCGATGATTTTCTTTCTTTTTTTTTTTTGGCTAAAAAAGAGATATGGTGATGGTCCCGTTATTTCCCATTTTTTAAGTTTACATAGACAAGGACACACCCTTGAGTTAGCAGGGGATTTGAACCTCCGACCTCCTAGTTAGTGAAATCCTAATGTTGCCTTCCATGCTAACTCATCTACCCTACGTGTTCCGGTGATTTTCTTGTTAGTTCTGAAAACTGATGGAACATCTTTGTATTAAATCAATGGAAAAAGAAAAACAAGAAAAATAGTTTAGCCGTGACTAATTGGATTTACTTTATAGTAAACTTAATTAATACTACTATAACAAACGAAATTTTTACGGACTCGTGATTTCCTTAGAAATAATAGAAATCTAAGTCTATGCTATGTATGTCAATATAAAGCTCATGATCTGATTTGATTATCAGAATATGTTTAAGTTCTTATAGTGTTATAAGACTCAATGACGATCTATCAAGTCAAGTTTGAGGCCTTATGATGAAAAAAGGCATAATCATGATTTATGATTTTGTTCTGGCCAATGAATGACCAGGATAATTTAAGACATGATTAATATGGTACTATAGTATGATAAGCAGTATTGAAATTATACTGCAGTCAACCGTCATTATGGATGTAAAATTGAGAATAAGGATTGGGATTGATCTAGAATAATAAAGAATAATATTTGGAGCAAGGAGGACTAAGTAGTTTCAAGTCCTAAGAAAAACCTATACGCGGTCCAATTAAGTACAGATAAATTCTGGACTGCAGTCTAACAATACTATATTGTTAATAGTTAAAACAATATTGGTACTATCTGGATTATTAAGAAAATAGATTGCGTATTAGGGAGAATGCCAAACATGGCCCTACTAGGAGGCCAAGTAATTGTAGATAAGTATGAAAGGACATTTTGGCTCCAACACTCCACATGGCCGGTCATTTTGAGGGACTTGGAAGGAAAATATTTTGTCTTTAAGGATCAATATGTAATTCAAGGAGAATTTAAGAAAAAAAATTATGGAAAATTATGAATTTTCCACCTATAAATAGAGGTGGGCTGTGAGAATTGAACCATTTTGGTTAGTCTCTCAACTTCTAGTTCTTTCTCAACTATTCCTCTCTAGCCTTAGAAAAAGAGAGAGAGAGTGAGTGATAGAGAAGGGGTGATGGCCGGTTGGTATGGTAGAGGTGGTGGAGTAAATTTCTCTCATCCCAAGGTCTAGAGCAACCTTTCCAACCTTAGAATTTTATTAGTTTTGGTTTGAGGATTTATGTATATTTCAAGTTATGGGTTATAAGAATATAAGCTCATGCTTCTTAATTTTCCTATATTATGGGCCTTTATGGTTGGTTTATAATAAATCTATGCTTAGGTTATCTTGTTTGCTAGCTCTAAGCATGTTATGCTCTAGGATGAGTGTTAAGGTTATGTATGCTCATCATGTGTTTGTGATTATGCTTTTATATGTTTAAGTAGGGAAATTTTATGAATAATGATTATGTGATTATTATGGGTATGATGGTTAAGAAATTAACCTAAAGATACAAGTTGGTAAACAAGTAAGTTATCAATATTGTATTTTTCAAGAACATGAGATAAGTAAATGGTTGAATATTAAGAACAAATCCTACATGCTGCATGTTGATGTAGGCTCACAGTTTCGACCGTTTGAGGTAGTGTGTGTGGATTTTTAAACTAAGAATCAACAAAATACAAACTGCCGGTTTTTTAAAATAATCTGGACAGTTTTTTGAAAACCCAATTTTGAGCCCCTTAGAAGTCGAGTTTGGAAACAGTTATAACTGAAAAGTTGTAGAAAATAGAAAATCCTAGGGGAAACCATAGACATTTTTTGAAAAGAGGCTCCAAATGCCTCTCTTTTTATCAGTTTTCAAAACTGGTTGGTCCAGTTACTGTACACGGCCAAAACTTTTTAAGGGGAAAAACAAGTAAGTTAAAGGTAGATTTAAGCTTCAAGAAAAACATGAAAGTTATAGGATTCGATGAGATCTACAACTTCCATGAAGAAAAAATTTTCAAATTCTAAATCAATTTAAAGATAAAACTAGATTTTCAAAACTGTATATGGTACAAGAAATTTCCTACACAAATACATTTGAGCAAATTAAAAGGCAGTTTAGAAAGCAGTTTTCAAGATTTTACAGTTTTACAAAGAAACTATGGCTTTATGAAAATAGTTTCAAAAGAGGTTTTAAATCCATTGGAAATTTGACAAGTGATTCTTAAAAATGCAATTTCAAGTATTAAATCAAGATGATACTTGATTTATAGAATTAAGATATTTTCCAAGTAAATAAGGTATTTTCCAAGAAAATAAGGTATTTTTAAGAAAAAATGAATTTTAAACCGAAGTTACTTATGAATATAAGTGACAATTCTATGATGGATAGTAATCGGATTGGATACCAATTTATTATGTCTGGATTTGTATCTATGATTACTAATGGTAATCAAATTAGATACCAATCTAGTATGTTATGGTTTGTAGTAAGATAAAACAATTCTTATCTTACGCCGTGTTTAAAAATATGAATATAGCATATTATCATGCTTTGCTAGAATGATAGATCAAGAGCATGGGATAATTTGTAAGTACAACCCCGACTACAGTATAGGTAAAATTGTTTTTACTGCTTTGCATGTTTTTCAAAAACTCATGCATTGATTTAAATGTTTTTATTGCTTTGCATGTTTTTCAAGGCATCATGTATTAATGTGTGTGATGTATATTATTTATGTTTTATTATTGGGGCATCTTGCAAGTATGCTCACTAATGATAAATCAAATGATAAGACTAAGATCAAGTTTTCAAGTAAGAAACAATAAAAATTTAAGTTTTCAAGCATGATCAAATTAAGAACAAGTTTTCAAGAATGAAGGTAAGCAAGTTACCTTATGTAATACCAACCTACCAGAAGGACGGGTTTTGGTTTAATCCATGGTTGCACATCACTATACGTACACTTATGTTCATGTTATGTAAGGGGCACAAAGTTCTAAGTTAAGTTAATATAAGAAGGCATAATTGATCTATAAGAAAGCGTGATTAATTCATGATAAGTTAACATAAGAAAGCATAATCAATTTATGCATTCTTTTACTAAGATTATTTTGCGGGAATAGAAAGTTATACTTGCTGGGCAAAAGCTCATAACTTATGCTTATGCTGTAGGTAAATCGTAAGATGCCTACAACTTAATTTGATGGGCCACGGAGACGATACAACAAGTGACAGGTGGTGTGGGATACCACTATGCAGACTTTTCCACAAACTCATTTAAACTATAAACATATGCATATATGTTAAATAATTTGTACCATGCTATGTATGTGATATTTCAAGACTTCAGATAAAAGTAAGGATTATGTGAGACTTTATGATTTATTAAGCAAGTAATGTGTAAGCATGGTAAAGTTTACCTAAATGAATATGGATTAATTTGTTTATGTTGTGTTTTTTTATTTAAAAAAAAAACAAAAACAAATTTACTCTAAAATTTCAATAAGTTTAGTATTTCAAACGAAGATTTAATGTAAGTAAGTATGGTAACGGCCTATGTAGTCGGGTCGTTACAACTACTTTATAGTAAACCTAATTAACACGATTAATTTCAATAATGCTATTTGTTATTGGGCAGCTTTTTGAGGAATGGGCGAGACGAGCAGCGGTGGCAAGGTTGGTTGGATGGATGGTTTGTTGTTTGCTTGGTTTCTATTATTAATTTAATTTATTTAAGGACAAAACTGTGGTAGAGACTCATTGAGAGTCTCTACCAATACAATCATTTTCTAAACCATTGATCTTGAATCGGATGGTCTATATATTGAGGGTGCACATGATAAACTATAGGCACACCCATATTATAACAAAGTAAGTGGAAAAAAAAAAAAAAGAAAAAGCCAACAGGAAGAGAGAGAGGGGGGCCTGGGGGGGTTCCCGTCCGGGGGGGGGGGGGGAGGGGCTGGGGTGGGGGGACCTCTGGGCGGGCTGGGGGCAGGGGGCTGGCTGGGAAGCGAGAGAAGGTAAGAGAGAGAGGAACGAGAGAGAGGGGTGTGGGAGGTTCCAATCAAGGGGGGGGAGGGGGCCCCGGGCAAGCTGGGGGTAGGGGGTAGGCCTGGAATAGAGAGAGGAGAGAAAGAGGGGGTGAGGGGAGGTGCCGTGCGGGAGAGAGAGAGGGGGGTGGGGGGTTCCCGTAGGGGGGTGCTGAACGGGCTGGGGGCAGGGGGGTTGGCCAGGAAGAGAAAGAGGAGAAAGAGAGAGAGCGGGGTGGGGGGTTCCCGTCAATGGGGGTGCCGGCGCGGGCTGGTGGCAGAGGGGCTGGCCGGGAAGAGAGAGAGAGGGGAAGAGAGAGAGGAGAAAGAGAAAGAAAGGCGGGTGGGGGGGTTCCCGTTGGGGGGGCGGGGCGCCGGGGGAGGGGGGCTGGGGTGGGGGTGCCCCGGGCGGGTTAGGGGCAGAGGGGCCGGTCGGGAAGAGAAAGATAGGGGAAGAGAGAGAGGAGAGAGAGAGAGATAGAGGGGGGGGGGGGTAGAGGTGTTCCTGTCGCGGGGGGCACCGAGGGAGGGGGGCTGGGGTAGGGGGGTGCCAGGTGGGCTGGGGGCAGAGGGGCCAGTTGGGAAAAGTGAGAGAGGGGTTGGCCGGGGATGGGGTGGGGGCCGGCCGTGGGTGTGGTCACCGACATTAAGGGGCAGATCGCCGGCGACGGCGGGAAGGTCAACGGTGGCGGAGAAGATAAGGGTGGGAAAGTTTATATGTGATAAGGTGTATGGTAATTGTAATACACTAATAATATATCAACCGTTCGATTAAATCTAACGGTTTAAAAAAGAGCTCTACCGGTAGTGACTTTTGGGAGATGCTCTACTACAGTCTCTCCCTTTATTATATATATATATATATATTTTTTTTTTTTTTTTGCTAATGGTTTCTGTTATTTATTTATTATATAACATAACAAATGTAGTCAACACAGTTGCAGAATTACCAAGTTAATGGCGATGACAATGGACAAGACCATAACTTTTCTCTTCCTCCTTGTAGCAAGGAAAAAAAGTCAAGCCCGGTTGAAAAGCGTTGGTCCTCTATGAACCATGTTGGACAGGATTTACTGCTCCTTATATTCCTCCAATTTCCCGACTGCCGATCTGCAATTCGATGCGGAGCCGTTTCAAAGCTCTGGTATTTTCTCATCTCTGATCGTCGCTTCGTCTGCAGCTTCATTCGCCGCCAGAAAGCGCCCTCGCCTAATTCTGTCTGTATACCCTATACCTTGTTGATTGACTTTTCCAAGGGTGGGTCGAATAATCCCTGCATTATATTCCGACGAATCTGACATCCTCCATCAACGACGACGCCATCACTTTCATATACTAATTCTCTTAAGTTTTCTTCCCGTTTCATTTATTGTAAGGGCATTTTTCAATGACATATTGTTGGTTTCTGATCGTTCACATCCCTGCACAAAGTATTACATCTGTAATCCACTTACCAGAAAGTTTGTTGCACTCCCAGACGCCCCTCAACGCTGCACGATATTCTTCCAGATTCCCCTAGATTCCATCATGGTAGGCTTGGATTGGTATGGAATGCACAACCGACGAGCAATGCTACGTTTACAGAGTAGTTCTTATCACTATTCTCAGCGTTTCCAGTCTATTCGTTTTAACCTGTCTTTTCTTCTGTGACTGCAAAATGGGAGATGTTCGTGGTTTCTTCCCCCCAGTGGTTCGATATTAATCTTCGAGCCTTCTATTTTCAGATGGCTGTGTTTGCCAATGGGATGCTACTCTGGATAGACGGAGTGAGACTTGTTAAGAGGATTTTTGGCATTTGATCCTTTTGATGATAATATTGGACCAAAATCAGTTCTTTACATTGATCCACCGCCTGAACTTCCATCCAGTCCTTTCATGCAGAATGAGATATGCTATGGTTCATGCCAGGGGCACCTACGGATTTCCTATTCAATCTATCTTTCCGTTTGGTGGCATATTAGTTTTGCTAGTTTGGGAACTCGTGAATTTTGATAATAATGCCGTTGCGTGTTATTTGAAGCATAAAATAAAGAGGAGATATGATCTACAAGATACACATGAGACGAGTAAAGAAAGATTTCGTGTGGTGGGTTTTCACCCCAGTGATGGTGTTGTTGTCTTGTTATCCTATATGAATTATGTCTATCAGCATAACTTGCTTACATCCAGGAGTAAGAAAATTGGCTGACTTCCCTTTTTAGGCGTGAAATTTCACTGGGTTCTTCCGCTTGAGCATCCTTTTTGGCCAACCCAACTTCTGACATTCCAATCGCTTTTAGTACTTCCATAGCTAGAGACATTTCTATTTGTGATCTTTACTTGACATTGGACTTCTTGGAAGTAGTACTCATATTGTTTTTATTTAAAATAAAATTCAAGTTGTTTTTGTTTTTTTTTTTCTTTTTTTTTTTTTTAATAACTAGATCGTTCTGTGTAAAGCTGTTCGGGGCAATTTAAAGTCTGAGTATTTAATCAACTCGTACGATGTATCATTTGTTGATTTCGACAGTTGTCTTGTTAAAAGAACAGTTTAATCAACTTTCATACTCTGTGCTTGAGGATCTATATATTCCATATGAATGCTTTGTTTGAAACGTAGATTTTAGGGAGGAAAAGAAAAAAGAACAAAAGGTAATAGGCATAATTTTCCCTGTTTGGAACCAAAGGGAGGAGTGGAAAGGAACAAAACGATAATTAATGGGGTAAAAAAATTTATGACATGGGTGTTGGTCTCGATTTTCTTAAGAATTTGGTGAAGATAGTGATTAGGAAGGGCTGTCGGGCTCTTCTCTGCCATCTTCTCTCTCTTCTCCCTCCATTGTTCTCTTTCCCATCTTCTCTGCTAGGAAAAAAGGCCTTGCAGACCTTCACTTTTTTTTTCCCCCCTCTCTCTCTCTCATCTCTCTCTCTCAAACAAAATATCAACCTAAAAGCAACTTAAAAATTTAGCGAAGAGAAATTTCCTAGAGGCCGTAAATTGGGGTCAGTGATTCTGTTACAGAAATACTATCAGTGCGCTCCAGTTTCAATTTGTTGGAAGAGCTCAGGGCTCCCTTGATCTCCCATTTTACATGTCCCATTTTTTATCAAACAAGTTGAAGAATTAATTGTATTTTCCAATAAAATCTTTGACTTCACCAATGCTTCAATGAACCTCATTTGGCTCCTCTCGAAAGAACCTCATTTGTTTATTAATTCAAATTACATGTTTAAAGTCGCATCCAATTTTCAAATGAAACCCAGAATTTTGGGGATATCATATTGAAAGCTTAACAAGAACTCATGGTTCCGGATGCCTTTTATTTTTATTTTTATTTTTTCCTCCCAAATGGTACACGACTTCCATGCATGTTCTGTCATTTGTTGCGTTTTCCTTTTCTTTCTTGCAATCCTTTTCGGCAACTTCTTATCGCTGTTTTTGGCTTTGAATTCATCGTATTTCTTCAAAAGTTGCATAATGAAATCAAGCTGGAATTGAAATGTTCTCAATCACAATGAATGACTTGTTTTACTTACACTACTACAGAATGTGGATTCCACGACGGTTTTTAACCGTCGTGGAAGAAATCCACGACGGTTCTCCAACCGTCGTGGAATCCAGAGTCGTGGAATCTTTTAATATTCCACGACGGTCTTTTTACCGTCGTGGAATAGGTAAAATTGGGCCAAAAAATAGACTATTTAGAACCATACCACGACGGTTTTTAATGGAAAAAACCGTCGTGGAAATGAATATACCACGACGGTTCTTATGAGCCACCGTCGTGGTTTATTGGTCTACGACGACGGGTTTTATCAAGTCACCGTCGTGGTATTAATTATACCACGACGGTTATTTTGTGTCACCGTCGTCGTATTACTACATACCACGACGGTGATTTGTACGAAACCGTGGTGGTAGACCAATATACCACGACGGTTCTAAACATCCACCGTCGTGGTAGTTCTCCTTACAACGACGGTGGCTTTAATTCATAATAAAACCGTCGTGGTATATTGCTCTACCACGACGGTTGGTACATTTAACCGTCGTGGTAGGTTATGTACCACGACGGTTCTTTTCTAAACCGTCGTGTTATTTATAATTCCACGACGGTTTCTATTGAAAACCGTCGTGGTATGTTGTCAAGTGAACAAAACAAATTACAAATCGTTCATTTTGAATACCAGTTCATTCATTCATCCCACGGATTAATTACACAGCCAAGAAAAAAAAAATAACAAAACTGATATCTTAAATATAATGTCACAATGTACAAAAAAATTAAATATATCGCCTATACAAAATTCAACAGCATGCTAATGTGCGGGTTTATTGTATGAAGCGCATGATATATTGTGTCCACTCCTGCCTAACCAAATTCAAATCAGCTTCGGTATAAGACGTCTTCTTTTGAAGTAGGGCAAGGCCATCGACGGTCAAGCATATTTCTCGCATGAACCCCAATACAAAGTAGCCGCATTGCACATTTCCTTGTTGTATTGGGCAGCGAGCAGTCTGAATCAACGTCTGTAAGTTGCGTCGCTTTGTTATTCCTCGTCCCACCAGCAACTTCCAATCGTTTAGTGCCCTAACAAACCAACAAATATCAATACATCCAGAACTACAACAACAAGAATAGCAATCTAATCATTAATACCAACATCAAAGAATACTTACAACGTAATTAGCTGTTGAAAATCTTCACCCGGATCGTTTCCAAGAGGATTAAAATAGAGGACCGAGTCATCCCACGGATTAACAACAGCCAATATCCAATGTTGGCCGCTGTTATATGGCATGAGAACAAGCCTTCCCCTTGGTGTGTTTGTTATGATCCGGATGATATTGTCGGCTCTCTCTCTAATGTACGCAACGCGATCTACATTCTGTTGCACTGGCGAGACAAGGAATGGAGAAACAAAGTCGTAACGCTGCTCCATTCCGGCTTTTGCACAACAATCCGCTAGATAGCTGCAAAATAATTAAGTCAAACTTGCAGCCCGAAAATAATTGTAATACAGTATCACGGTACTAATTGGAACAAGAAAAATGACATTACCTGATGTAAACCATTATACTGCTTGCACTAATTTCTTGAAAAGAAATGAAATGGTATACATCTTCATACCCAATATATATGGGCATGTCATCAGCATTGACAGACTGTTGTTGTGGGCACGCGATCTGGGTACCGTCAGTCAAGCACCGTTGTGCGTAGTTTGCCAAGCGTCTCATATCAACCGGAATGGTATCAAAGTCAAACCTCAGTTCTTCTTCACCGGTTTGCTGTTGTACCTCCGGTTCTGAGTGTAGTTTCTTCCTCCCGGCTCTCTTCTTTATAAATTTGGTTCGCTTGGCACTTGGCTCGGGAGCTTGACTGGGACCTCGGCTGGCCTGGCTTAAACTGCTTTGCAGGACGATGTTTTTTTTGGGCCACGCAACAAACCCCCCGATGGCCTCTTCAATATAGGTGGCTTCATCCGTCGGAATCGGAAGGAGTGCACGTTTAATTTTTGGGACGCTGATTGTCACACGCACATTCCCCTCGCCTAATGGAACCCCATGGACTGTGTCGGTTGGAACACAGTCCATGTATGCCCTGCCAATTGCAACCAGAACTTCTCCACCATTAATGACATCAGTCAAGAAAAGCTGGCATTCCTTACTTTCATTAGGCATGGGCTGCTGATCCGACGGGCCGGCTTCCTTCTCATTGACGGTGCAACTAGCCTTGAAACTGTTGTGTTGATCAACAGCAGGTTGGGATGCTTCCTCAGCCATCGTCTCACGGTCGATACCGTGCTTTGCACAAAGTTCCTGCACCGTTCTTTCCAAGGCAGCCAACTGTCGTTTCATGTTGGAGACTTCAGGATTCTCCCTCGATATATTCATGGCATTGTAGTATTGCGTCTGCGTGACAAATTTTGACTGCCCACGAATACGACCGGAATGCTCGGCATTGCCCAAAGACTTGGTCAAAATGTCCTCCGTACCCACGGATTCGAAGCTGCCTTGCGTCTGTTGTTGTGTTAAATCGTCCTATATCAAATACACAATATGTTATTGAGCCCGTAAACATAATGGAGACAATCGTGGCCGAATCGAAGTAAACATTTCGTATACTTACAATTGTTTCGCCAATAATTTTAACCGACGGATTCTTGTACTGTCCATCGGGTTTGAGACGCGTGTCCCGCCAAATAACATGTCGGGCAGCATATTCCCCCGTCTTCTCGAACTGCAGTTTAGCAATTAAACATAAGAAACATACATAAAACACGTAATGTGAATTAACCAATTATTGAGTTGAAGTTGTTTGGCAAAGTAATTAACGTACGATTTCTTGATCGCGTTTCCTATATCCGTCACGGCCTGTCGTAGATCCGTATATGCTCTTTTTCCTGATCTCAGTTCCTTGTTGGGAAAGCCGCTTGAAATCCGCCGTCTGTCGATACGTAATAAACCTTTCCCAATCGTCCTGGCTGATGGTTGGGTAATTTCGAACCACTTTGGCCGGTCGTTGCCAAACGGTTTCTTCGTGGATATGATCCCTAACAAAGGCTTGGTACAGATCATATCTGAAACCCTTCGCCGACTCCCCACATGACTTCAAAACCTGTTTTTTGTGCGATTCGTCAACAGTGAATGAAGTGACTACTTCCAACCACACTCGTTCTTTCCTCGTTTCCAAATCAGCACTTCTGAAGTCAGCAATCCAAATGGGAATGTGCTCCCGAGCAAGCACTCCAACCCAACTCTGTAATTCATCACCTCCCTTGCCTAATGGTTGCCCTTTCGCGTCAAAGGAAACCGGAATTCGTTCCCCCCTCGTCCTAACAACGTGCACTCTTTTAAGGAGAGTTGCTCGTCTTTTTCCATCTTCATCAGCATTGAATCTTGGTGCGTTCGTTCGTCGTGGTTTCGAAGCTTGAGTTTGGGTTGAGCAATCCTCCTCGTGAGAGTTTGACATTGTTAATCAATCTGGAAAAAAACTGCAACACGAACCGTTATAAACAAAGCATCATTGACATTAAATCATTACAAAGAGCCGGGGTTCTGAAACACATTACTATCCAAACATATAACGAACAAAAACATTTAACGAACCAAAATCATAATAAAGAACCTTAAAATGCCCAAAGCCGAGCCAAACACATCCAGTTTAAGGAACTCTAAAACTAAATATCAAACAAATTAAGAGGCATTTAATCAAACGTGTTATCAACCTAAGCCTTACCCAACTATTTAAAATAAACTTTATGACTGAGACAATCAACAGCAAGAAATTAATATTTTCGCAAACCACATTCATATGCTTTATGCTGTAACAAACAGAAATTTCATTCCCCGAATAACTTGAAATTTAGACAAGCAATATAGAGTTCAACTTACCGGCGTGTAGAGCGTGGGCACGGGCAGAATGGTTTCTAGTCTGGGCCAACACGGGTTGTGGCCGGCGAGAGAAACTTGGAGATGACCGAAAAACCTTGGCGTTGGTGGAGGATTGAGCGAGGAATGGAGTCTCAGAAGATTGTCAAAGACAGTCGATGGAGTCGGATGACAGAAAATTTTTTGGGCAAACTTGCGATTTGAGCAGTGAGTGAAAAGATGACCAGAGGTTTCGAATGAAATGTGTTGGGGAACAATGGCGTCTGTTTGGGTTTTATTAAATGCGGGAAAAATTTAACCTATTCCCAAAAATTTTAAAATAGCCGCCTTAAGCCTACCACGACGGTCTTTAAAAAACCGTCGTGGAAATAATTCAACTATCCTTGCCTACCACGACGGTCTTTTGGTTGGACCGTCGTGGTAGACTTCATGGTCTGATTCCACGACGGTTTACCACTGACCGTCGTGGAATAGAATTAAAGGGCTGGCAAAATCGAAAAGGTTGTAAATATACCACGACGGTCTTTTAATAAAACCGTCGTGGTATATCAATATATTACGACGGTCATAATAAAGACCGTCGTGGTATAGCAATATATTACGACGGTCTTAATTAAGACCGTCGTGGTATATGAGATACCACGACGGTCTTTTAAAAAGACCGTCGTGGTATAGCAATATATTACGACGGTCTTAATTAAGACCGTCGTGGTATATGAGATACCACGACGGTCTTTTAAAAAGACCGTCGTGGTATAGCAATATATTACGACGGTCTTAATTAAGACCGTCGTGGTATATGAGATACCACGACGGTCTTTTAAAAACTCCGTCGTGGTATAGCAATATATTACGACGGTCTTAATTAAGACTGTCGTGGTATATTGGATACCACGACGGTAAATGAAAAGAACCGTCGTGGTATCTTTCGACCATGCAAAATTTGTATTCAAAATTATACCGTAATCCAGATAAGCGGCCAATCCTGATAGTTGTGCAATTATAAATAATCAATGATACATATTTATCGCGTAAATAATCAATGATACATATTTACTGCGTAAATAAAAACCCGTGTCGAAATGTTTACAACGTAAGAAACGTGAACTTGTATGTTAATTAAGCAATTTTTCCCTTCTTTTTTTTGGGCTTCTCGACACATGTCCACTCGACGTCCAATCGAAGTAAGTGTGAAACGTCGTCGTCAAAATCATCAATCTCATCCACCGGTGGCAAACCCTTTGTAAAAGGTGGAATCTCGGTGCAATCTTCAATATCTTCTTGGCCATCCCGGATTGATCTTGGCTTCATTGGCACGACCAAAGATAACTCTAAATTTGCAGGATCCGTTGTATAAAATACTTGTACCGCTTGTGTTGCCATGATGAAAGGATCATTTTTGTAGCCCAATCGCCTAAAGTCCACTACTGTCACGCCGTCACTATCAACCTTAACATAATTATTGTCAGCCCACTTGCATTTAAATAGGGCTATTCGCAAGCCACAATAATCAAGTTCCCAAATATCTTCAATGAATCCAAAGTAATTCATGGAACTATATACCGGATTCTTGTCCTTTGCGGATGAAATATGCATAGACTCGGCCCGAAGTGTGACACCACTATTCTGTACAGGATGCTTCTCATCTCTTGCCCGAGTGTAGAAGGAGTGGCCATTCACCAAATACGATGTATATCTTGTGACTATCGATGATGGACCTCTGGATAGCTTCATTACGTCCTGTGAAACGCCTTGCTTCATATGCAAGTATTTTCTTATCCACTCAAGAAATGACCGATTCTGCTCATCTTGAAACCACTTCTCACTTCTTCCTTTTCTTGGATTCGCAACTCTTAATTCCGCCATATGGACTTGAAAGAAAGGCTCCATTTCCTTAGCATTGTGCAGAACATACAAACATGCTTTTTCCCATTCATCTTGACATACCGGTGAATGAACGGCCGCAGAGAGTCCTTTCGATATAAATGGGCCGCTCGTTGGCAACCCTATTGGGTCCGCGTTGGACAAATACTCAGAACAAAATTCAACAGCTTCCTCGGATATGTAGTTTTCCACTATACAACCCTCCGGCCTATTTCGGTTCTTCACATATCCTTTCAAAACCTTCATGTACCTTTCAAAAGGATACATCCACCTCAAATACACCGGGCCACATAACTTAACTTCCCGAACTAAGTGCACACAAAGATGGATCATTATATCAAAAAAGGATGGTGGAAAATACTTCTCAAGCAGGCACAAGGTCATAACCAATTCCGATTGTAGCGAATCTAACATCATTGGATCAATTACCTTGGAGCATATCGAATTGAAGAATGAGCATAACTTTGTAATTGCGTATCTCACATCTCTGGTTAGAACTCCCCGCAAAGCAAGTGGTAATAATTGTTGCATCAAGATATGACAATCATGTGATTTCATTCCAACGAGCCGCAAATCTTTCATCGAAACCAACCTTTTGAAGTTAGAAGAGTACCCACTTGGCACTTTCACGGAAGCAAGCCACTCACAAAGCTTTCTCTTTTCGTGCCTAGATAATGTGTGCTTCGCCGGTGGTAAGTAAGTGCCGTTCGATCTTTTATCGGGGAGCAAATTCGGTCTAATCTTCATCTCTTTAAGATCCAACCGTGCCTTTTCACCATCTTTAGTCTTATTTGGAATGTCAAGCAACGTGCCCACTATCGACTCACAGACGTTTTTCTCAATATGCATAACGTCTAAGCAATGCCGTACGTAAAGTGACTTCCAATATGGAAGTTCATAGAAAATTGACTTCTTCTTCCAAGGGCCATCGACAGCTGGATCCTTACGTTTTCTCTTCCCCAAAACTACGTTGACATCTTTAACCATCTCAAAAACATCTTCGCCAGTCAAAATCCGAGGAGCGATTCTTTCTTCGGTATTACCATCAAAAGCCTTCTTCTGTTTGCGATAGCGATGATTTTTCGGCAAGAACCTCCGATGACCAAGGTAAACGGTTTTCCTACCGTATTTCAACCTGATGGAAGATGTTTCCTTCATACAAACGGGACAACCTATAGAACTCTTCACAGGATAACCAGAGAGGTTGCCAAGTGCAGGAAAGTCATTAATTGACCAAATCAACATTGCGCGAAGATTGAACGTATCTTGACGGTAAGAATCTCGTACTTGTAAACCATCATCCCACAACCTGTTTAGGTCATCGATTAATGGTGCCAAGTAAACATCAATATCATTCCCTGGTTGTTGAGGGCCTGATATCAATAATGTCAACATCAAGAACTTCCGCTTCATGCAAACGTCTGGAGGGAGATTGTAGTTGACAAGTATGACTGGCCAGGTACTATGCCGACTACTCATGTTACTGTGCGGGTTTATTCCATCCGTCGACAAACCGAGACGTAAATTCCTTGGTTCTGCACTAAAGTCTGGATGATTGTCATCGAAGGTCTTCCATTGCGGTGCATCGGCCGGATGCCTAAGCTTGCCATCGTCTACACGTGTATCGTGATGCCATGTCAAACTCTTAGCATGTTTTGCATTACGGAATAAACGGCGGAAACGTGGAGCTGGTGGAATGTACCATAACACCTTCACCGGCACTCCTTTGCGGTGATTCGATGGAATCTTGCCCTTCTTCCATCTTGACTCATTACAAACCGGACATTCATCTAAATCTTCATTTTCTTTCCGATAAAGTACGCAATCGTTTGGACAAGCATGTATCTTTTCGTATTCCATTCCCAACGTGCTCAAAGTCTTTTTCGCCTCGTACATACTAGGTGGCACTTTGTTATCCGCCGGTAGAACATCTTTTAGAAAAGCTAAAAGAGTCGTGAAACTAGAATTCGTCCACCCTCCCGACGCTTTCATATTCCATAATTTAACCAATGCCCCTAATTTTGTATATTTTGTACACCCGACGTACAAGGGCGTTTCGGCATCATTAATCATTTCCTCAAATAACTCCGGACGGTGCACAAAGTTTTCTTCCAAATTATTTATCATATTGTACATAGATTCACCACCGTCTTCCTCCACAATCGGATCCTTATCTTTAGTACTAGTCTGACTATACTTAAAACCGACGAAATCTTCACCATGTAAATACCATGTTTGGTAAGAACAAATAATCCCATAAGCAAGCAAATGGCCTCTAACATCATCAATTGAATGGGATCTATGATTACCACAAGCTTGACACGGACACCGAATCTTATCGTCTTGCGTATGAGCTTTGGCAAATGACAAAAATTCTTCGACACCATCTTCATATGCTTTAGACAATCTATCAAACCACATCCATTTCCTATCCATGATTAGCGCGCAAATCCTAAATCAATCAATAAAAGTTCTCGATAAGTCAATATAAGGTGTGCATTTTTTTTAATTTTTGGCATGAATATCATTAATTGCATGCACTTAATTCATAGCTAGTTATATACAAAGACCCCTGCTCATGCATAATTAAATCAACAAGATATTTACTAAATTAAAACTCCAAAAAACATAACAAAAACTAAAAGTACCATTATAAATTAAAAACCGGCCCGGGTTATTTAGCTTAAAAAAACAAACTATAAATAAATGGTAATATATAGGATTTATATATAAATAAATTTTTGTGATTATTTAACTGAAAAATCCAAACTAATTTAAATAAAACCAAATTAAAAATACATTGATCGTCATGAGATCACTTAATTAATTAAACACTTTGCAGTATATAACGTATCAAAAGCAATCCAACAAATTTCAAATTAAAATTTACATAATATGGCCGGGTTCGTAAATAAAAATATAATACAGAGGAAAACAACTTCCTTGTTTAGTTAATTTGTGTCATCATCACTTACAAAAACGACGGGAGAGCAGTAGAGGCGGTGGTTAGAATCCTTTGCGGTGTATGGAACTGTTGAAGGAGCGACCTGATATGATTTTGGTTCACGGCAGCAGCTCTACCAATGTGGAAAAAACAGGGCAACACCTTTTATATAAAACTGAAAAAAAGTACGATGTTTCCACCACGGCTTTATGGAAACCGTCGTGTAAGAACGAGATTACACGACGGTCTTTAGACAACCGTCGTGTAATCCACGGAACTACCACGACGGTTGTATATACCCGTCGTGGAATAGCTAGATTATTACACGACGGTTCCCATAAACCGTCGTGGAATATATACTTCCATGTCGGTTTTATGGAAATACAATATTCCACGACGGTTTCTGTTAACCGTGGTGGAAATCTAAAATTCCACGACGGTTTTCGGATGCCGCTTTTCTGTTCCGTGTTTTTGCCATCGTTTCCACGACGGTTTTTAAAAAACGGTCGTCCAATCTCAGTCGTGGAAGCGACATTCTGTAGTAGTGTTATCACATAATGCAGCTGTTAGACGCTTTTGTACCCTAGGAATTGGATGATAATTGACGTGGGTTTTGTTGAACAATCTGAAAGAGAATTGGGTTATGAAGTTCCGGTGTATCAACTTGATAGTTTTCTTATTTGTTTGGTTGTGATTAAATTATAATCCACTTCGTGCTCATCCATTCATTCTCTTTTTTTTTTTTTTTTTTAGCCCTTCTCGTTTGTATTTTACTTGTCCGCTAGTATGTAGTAAATTCCAAATGCCCCGCAACAGATGAAATGCCCATTTCTAATGACTTCGTAAAAGCATGAGAATACCTATTTCTAATAGATGATTTAGCTATGTTTGAACCTCAACTCCAATTCAATCCAAAACCTAAAAAACTTCAATTCATTTTTTTGTCTTTTCTAAAAAATCAACTCTAGTTTTACTATTCACAATTTTATAAGGTTAATTTCATTAATAGCAGCTTTAGGAATTTTATTATTAAAAATAGTATCACTTTTTTCCCTTCATTACTAGCACTTAATGTGGGGCCCAGCAGCATTTAATGCATATCAAATTATGAGTTTACCCTCATCTCCTACCAGTTCAAATATCCATCTCCTCGCATGGCCCAAAAAAATTTTTCAAACTAACATCTACAGTACTTTAGAGAGAAAAAACTGAAATCTAGAGAGAAAGAGTTACTACCCACCGGAATCTTATTATTTTTCACCTTTCCACCAGCCCCCCACCCATTTTGAAACACAAATTTTCATATAATAGAGAGAAACTTCCATTTAGAGAGAAAAATTCCATCGAAAGTTTTTTTTAAAACTAACATTTTTGGCCATTTTTTAGTAAAGTTCATTCCTGTTATGACCACCCAGTCATAATAGTTATGACCTCTGTTTAAAAAAAAAATTTTAAAAAAATTTAACATTTTTGGTCATTTTTTAGTACATGTCTAACAGTTATGACACCCGGTCATACTGTTATGTCCGGGTGGTCATAACTATTAGACCTGTACTAAAAAATGACCAAAATGTTAAATTTTAAAAATTTTTTTTTTTAAACAGAGGTCATAACTAACAGTTATGACCACCCGGTCATACTGTTATGACCGGGTGGTCATAATTGTTATGACCACCCTGTATGACCGGGTGTCATAACTGTGTGTCATAATGTTATGAACGGATAGTCATAACTGTGTGGTCATAACTGTTATGACCTGGTGGTTCATAATTGTTATGACCTATACTCAAAAATGACAAAAAATA